>CABHPP010125471.1:6915-30091 GCA_902168425.1 Peromyscus attwateri | reverse complement strand
CATTTTTTTTGTACCCAGGACTGGAGCCTGTCTTTCATTGGCACGGTCAGTTTCCCTGCGACGCCGATGCTAGCCAGCTTCAGTGGCCCAACTGTCAAGCCTATTTGCTCTTTCTCCAAGAATTTCCTCACCAATCCTACAAAACAGCAAGCCCTTCAGGGTCTATTTCCCCCCACGACATAGCTAACACCACCCCCGAACAACTTTTCCCAACATTAACCGGACTCGAGTTATTATCACTCAAGTTTTAACACCCTTTCCACGTCCCTAGCCCCATCCTCAGCAAAGCACTGTTTTCCTCTACCAGGCAGCTCATCCCCACTGAACGACCCTAAAACCCCAATGACTGTCACCAACCGACATCTAGGGCCCTGGCAAGAGCTCTCTCTGGCTGAGCCCACTGATCCACCTAAAAGGGTTTCACTTCCGATCCCAAATCCCTACTCTTTAACCGAGTGTCCTCTTATTTCCGTAGATTCTAAACTTACTACGATTATGTACCTAATTTCGACCCATCCCCTATACAAGCCTGAGTCTTCCTCCCTGGCTACAAGTCATCCAAGTCCTTCCTGTCAGGTGTACGCTAGACAGCCTGCCCATCTCTGTCCCCAAACAGACCTCCAGGGTCGCCCTTCCCGCCGTCCTCCAGCCTGCTTCTACTCGGACACTCTTCCTCGGTCCGGAGACCTCGGCGCCCCCTAGAGCCTGCCCCCGCAACCCGGGCCCGCTGCCCCCTTCTAGAGCCCGCTGACCTCTCTCCAGGTAAACTGGGTCCCCTCGCCCAGCAGGCCCCACCTGCGGGTCCTGGATCCCCCAACACCTGCCACCAGGATGCCCAGCCTGCAACGCTAAAGCGTAAACAGCTCCTCTTCCCGAAAGCCACCGCATTCCTCGAGCCGTCCCCTTCCAAATAAGCTCACCTGCGCTCTGCCGGGAGACCCCCAATTCACCCCCGCCACCGCCATCTTCAGGGACCGGCCCCCGGACCTACTCCCCTCCCACAGCTCCGCCGGAGCCGCACTGCGCCTGCGCGGACCGGGCGCTTCGCGCAGAGGGTAGGGGCAGAGGAGTTTCCGGTTGCGGCTGCGCGCCCCTAAAGACGGGGCAAAAGGACTTCCGGTCTGCAGGAAACTCCCGGCTGGAAGGAGGCGGGGACCTTGTCTGGGATGAGAAGCTGCGGAATCCGCTGTTGTTGGCGGACTCTGCAGTCAAGGTTTCTGACGGGCGCCTCGACTCTGTGGGCGGAGTGAGGGAACCGTGCACGGACACACGCACAGACGCGCGGCCCAAGACTCCGCCCTCTGCGTGGGCCTCACTGGCGAGCAAGGTGGCACCTTCTGCACCGTTCGCCTTCTGCTTACTCCCTCCCTGTAGTCGGGCCTCAATATCCATTCTGAACACGTATTAAAGGCCGCTGTTCTCATTGCCCGGGCTCTATAGAGATTTGCACCAAAGAACAAGCAACACAAAACCTTAACACCTCTGAACTGTTCAAATCATCGTCTCCTTTGAATTAAAGAACAACCTCTTTTTGAGACAGGGTCACACTTTGTAGCCTTAGCTGGTTTGAAACCACCTAAGTAGACCAGGCTGGCCTCACTGAGAGCTGCCTGCCTCTACTTCCCCAGTGCTGGGATCAAAGGTGTGCCCCAGCACGCCAGCTAAGACCTTCCTTTTAGAACAGGAACCAGTCATGAGAAGGTGAACAGATCTTTGGAGACCGTGCAGATGAACTTTTGTTTTGGATGGAAAATGATAAAGGGAAGTTCTGTTTTGTTTTGTTTTATTTCCTTGAAAATTTTGAGGACTCGAAGTTCGTGTGGGGACGTGGAGGGTGGGTGGATCTGGGAGATGTTGGGAGTAAATATCAAAATACATTGTATGAAATCCTCAAAAAAAAATCACATTTTAAAAAGAAAAATTTCATGCATGTATGCAATGTATTTTGATCATACTCCCTACCCCTCACTACATTCCTCTATAGTGTGTTTTTGAAACCCAATACCAAAATCTGTCTTGATTACCTCCCCTCACTGGGTTGTTCCATGTATCACTTTTTTGGGGGCCCAGCCAAAAATATGTTACGGCTATCGTCTGATTACGTTGGTCTTAAGGAGAATTTTGTAGGAAATATGCACCTAAAGTAACTGCTATTGGTTAGATGCCATTGTTGTTGTATTGTTGTTCTTTGAAATGGCAAACAATCAGATGTACTTTTTTTTTTAACTGTTTCTGGCCCTTTTATCACGTTTATTTCTGAAAATTAAAAGAGAAACTAAACTTGGCCCAGCAGTCTCAGCATGTATTAATATGACCTTTCTTATATTTCTAATGTTTTTCTCTACCTCTTAAACTTAATTCCTGCATGTTTTTAATGCATAGTATATGAAGATCTGAGCTAATTATGCTGCACAGATGAAGAATTTTATAAGGAAAAATAAAAGCACACGTGCTGTGGGATGATCCTTCTGTACTCTGTGATTATGTTTGACTTGCACTGGTTGATAAAGCTGTTTGGCCTGTGGCAAGGCAGGATAAGGTTAGGTGGAACAATCAGACTGAGAACTGGGATGAAGGAGGGTGGAATCGAGTGGAATCGAGGGAGAAACACTAGCCAACTGCCCAAGAAGCAAGATGCCAGAGGACTGGTAAAGCCATGGCTACGTGGCAATACATAGATGAACAGAAGTGGGTTAATTTAAATGTAAGAGCTAGTTAATAATAAACCAGAGCTAACTGCCAAGCATTTTGTAATTAATATAAGCTTTTGTGTGCTTATTTGGGACGGGGTGATCCGGACAGAAAACTCCGCCTCTGTTTACACACACAAGTGATGGTTAATCATCTTTGTCAACTTGATGGGATTTAGAATTGTCACGGAAACACCTCTGGGTGTATGTCTAAGGAGGAATTTCCAGAGAAGTTTAAGGAAAGAAGGAAGAAACACACTTGATGTGGACAGCATCATTCCTTGAAGTGGGGTCTTGAGCTGAATAAATAGGAGAAAGCTCACTGAACATCCACACTCAGGTTTCCTTATTGCACAGTCAGTGTGACCTCACACCCACGGCCATGCCTTTCCTATGATGATGGCCTGTGTCCTCTCAAAATGTGAGCCAAAATAAACCCAGCCTCCCTAAAATTCTTTTGCCAAGTTAAATCCCAAGTGAACTGCTGTCAGGATATGGATTAAGTGGGTGGTGAAATCATACTTACTTTGGATTACTTTGAAGTTAGTTCCGTGCCACTGGGTTGCTGGTGATGTTGGTTTTTTTTGTTTTGTTTTGTTTTGTTTTGTTTTGTTTTGAAACCTCAGCTGTGTCTAGGAACTGGCTGCATGTATGTAGTCATGTTCAATATGTCCATTTTCTAGGTTTTTCTTTTTATAGCTATTAAGTCAAATAATGATCCCGGTGATTTTTACAATTCTTTTTTTGTTTTGTTTTGGTGTTGGTTTGTTTGTTTGGTTGGTTGGTTGGTTGGTTTTGAGGCAGGATTTCTCTATGTAACAGTCCTGGCTGTCCTGGAACCTGCTTTGTATACCAGGCTGGCCTCGAACTCACAGAGATCCACCTGCCTCTGCCTCTGGAGTGCTGGGATTAAAGGTGTGTGCTACCACGCCTGACTTTTAAAGTCCTTTTAACTGTTAGAAACATCAGTGATATGATAGTTCTGCTGCCCCCTCAGCCCTGTGTTACATATTGTGTGCTCTTTCAATGGAGCAGACCATTAGGCCAGTTAGAAAGAATAAAAACTTTGTAGCTAAATACAAGCAAACATCAGCAGAGGTCACTGGAGGGAGACACTGGTACACTTAACGTTAATCATTGCTTCCACGTGACGCTTCTTCATTAAGCCAGATTCTCAGTTTCTGAGAACCAGACACTTGGAAATCTTACCCAAATTAAAGGCACCCAAACATTAAGAACAAAGAATATGTCCAATTTTCTCTTCAGTAATATTCCGATCAAACTCGTCCTCACACCTGCATGGCAAGCATTGTACTACCGAACCATCTCCACAGCCTTTAAATTCACTCTTACACCATGTGTTCAAAACCCTTCTGAATTAGATACCAGCGTAGTTCTCAACCCTGACTGTGTATTAGGACCACCTGTAAATTTATCAAAGTAATGTGTGTATGCTGTGTATGACATCTTTTTAGGACCCAAGCTAGACCCTCTATGTATTCCAATTTAATTAGCTGAAGGACAGACCTGGGATCTTTCAATAAAGTCCTTGTATAATCCTAATGTATTTCTGAAGAAACACTAATACAGGCATAATTCAGAAGCACTGGCTTCATCTAAGTTTGTCTGTCATTATTTGGCAATAGAAAAGGTAGCAGAGGAGGCAGCAATTCAACACACATCCTGTCAGTTCCAGTGCCTGTGTTCTTAGCCACTCTGCACAGCCCTGTCAACAACTGCATACAGCAAGCAGCCGGGAACTCACCTGGACACAGAAGTAAATGAGAGAGAGCGTTTACCTTGATAAAATCATCTAGGGAAGCAGAGGTGTCGGTAAAGCAGGCCAGTCCGGCTCACGGAAACAGACACAAGCTAACTGAGAGCTCCCCTGGAGAGCAGACATGCCCTGCTTTAATCAAGACTGGTGTGGAAGGTAACCAATGGCAGGGCATGGAGGGTGGCAGGGTTGCAGGTGTCAGCTGGGAGATGGTGCAAGCATTCACTGAGGCAATGGCAGAGGTCACAGGATTGGCGGTGCTAACTGGCCACTGATGTGAGAGTGACAGAAAGAACTAAGTGGAAGTGGCCTCCAAGCTCTGAGCCAGAGAAGCTCAGAGGAACGGCCCTGTTGGTTTAGATCAAGAAGTCAGAGCTGAGGTTGGGGTTGAATGACTTTGAAGGACTTTGAATGTCCAGATTGAAATGCCCTCTAGAGCCCTAGAAATGTGAATCTATAACTCAAGTGAGCAAATATGCCCAGAAATTAAGTTTCTAAGATAGTTCAGTTGGTAAAGCATTGGACTTAAAAGCTTGAGGACCCAAGTTCCAGCCCCAGAACCCACATAAAAAGCCAGGTGTGGTGGCATGTGCTTACAATCCGAACGCTGGGAAGGTGGAGACAGGTGGATGTCTAGGGTTTACTGCCAGTCAGCCTAGCTAAATTACAGGGCTCCACACCAATGAGAGTCTCTGCCTCCAAAGCAGCAATGTGGAAAGCACCTGAGAATGATTGACATTTGAGGATATCTTCTGACCTCCTCATACACACACACACACACACACACACACACACACACACACACACACACACACACGGGGGGGGGGGGAGAGAGAGAGAGAGAGAGAGAGAGAGAGAGAGAGAGAGAGAGAGAGAGAGATCCAGCTGTAGAATCACTGGCTATTAGTGGGTGGTTGAAGCCACACCTTGTACCATGTGCATGCTACATATGATTTTTTTAAAGAAAAAGATATTATAAATAAAGAAGGAAAAACTCCTGACCTTGCTATACTGAAATATTTCAATAATTATTATCTAGCTGCAGTGATTTTAAACACAGTCAACTCGTGATTATCCATACGAGTTTTAATACTTCCAAGACAGACCCTGGGGTCACTGCAAATTTAGTAGATGATACATAGCCATAGAGTACAAATCAGTTTTTAAGGCTAGCTTAATATTTAAGAATGCTGCACAATGCATTCAGAAATATAATGGAAATGTCCTGCCACTGTCCCCTAGTGTTTCCACAAGAATGACTTTTATAGTTTTGATTTAAGCTATTTTGATTATAGTATTACTTAAATCTACTGTAGTGACACTGCTCTAAATTTAAATTTAGATAAAAAAAATTCTTAGACTTAAGCTCATAAACATATAGAAACCCTTTCAGAGCACTTGCATAAAGCACATAGAAACTTCAAATAACAGTAATGTACAAGACATTTTCATGACGTTGTGCAACATGAATATTGAAGTAACAGGTCTTGTCTAGATTCTTTGGAAATAAAAGGTGCTTTTCATCCAGTGCCCTGTGGTGGCTTGATCTCTCACCAATTCCTTTATCAAACCCTTGTTCACATGACAATTTACATTCCCTTAAAAAAAAATCTGACAGCTACGGTTCTTTTCCTTCTTTTGGTTCATTTGTTCATTTGAGAAGAGGGTTGTTTGTTGTGTTACTCAGGCTGGCCTTAAACTTGTAATCCCCCTGCCTCCAAGTGCTGGAAATATAGGCAAATGCCATCAGGCCTGGCTAGAAGCCAATTTTGAGAGAAACTATGTGGCAATATCTTGTTCAAATTGGTTCTACATGATCCAGAGCAGCTAATATTTGAAGGTTGTTATGTTGTTCAAATTATATCATTTCAAGATTGGCTTGTGAAATTGTGGAACATTGAGAATATAGTCCTGCCCACAAATAAAGCTGCAAAGGCCACTGTCTTAGTTACTTTTCTACTGCTATGACAAAACACCATGACTAAGACAATTTTTAAAAGAAAGTGTTTAATTTGGCTTATGGTTTCATTGGGCTGGAGTCCATGATGGCAGAGCAAAGGTCTGGTGGCAGAAACAACTGAGACCTCACACCCTGACCCATAAGCAGGAGGCAGAAAGCTAATTGTGAATGGCATAAGTCTTTTGAAACCTCAAATCTCACGCCCCAGTGACACACTTCCTTCAGTAAAGCCACATCTCTTATTCTTCTCAGTTTCTGAGGATGAAGTGTTCAACTATGAAAGCCTATGGGGCCATTCTCATTCAAACCACCACAGCACTTTGAGAAGCACTACCCTAGGGGTGATGCTTAGCTTAACTGTCAGCACAACTTGGAATCAACTTAGACTCACCAGGGAAGAGAACCTCAATGAGGGATTAGCTACATTGAGTTCTCATGTGGGCCCATCTGTCAGGATTGTCTTAACATGCTAAATTGACAATAAAAATATATCAAAGTTCCCTGATTTAGGAGTTACAAATGTGAACTGGTTTTATAATGAGGAAATGTATGTTCTTGGATGAGTCTCTGAGAAGTCTATTAAGTCATCGGATGAAGTCATTGAATATTTTCTGCGGTCGCTGACCTTAATCTTGTTTGAGCTAGTGAACTGGACCACATTCTTGTTTAGGTGGAAGCCCTATCAGCATCCATATATATCCAAAAAGGTTGGGAGGTTGATCTCCAGCTTGGGGCCCATTACATGATCAGGTCTCACTCTTCCCATTCCAGACCCTGTCCCCTCAAAAAGCTCACCAAGGGTCAGCTCCTCCCCCAGGGCCTGCTCCAGACCATGCCTACAGGCCACTTAAGACCTGGTAGCCATATTTGCCACGTGATTCTTCTCCTGCCCTCCTGAGGGTCACCCAGGAGTTGCTTTGCTCTGTTTATTAAACCTGAATTTGTTAATTCAGTTTGATTGGCTTATTACATGCTAATTAAGATTGGCTTATTAGCAATGGTGGATACCCAATAACTGGGAATTCAAAACTTATCAGTTCTAACAAACCATGAGGGGAAACACAACGAAAATGGCAGATGTACTCACAAATTGATCTAGTCACAAGCAGGCAACCCCAGCTGAATCCCATGACGTGTGGTCCCCCAGTCTCTGAATATTACTAAGGGCAATACTGGCTACAGAAAAAAATAAAATAAAAGCCATGCATTTGAGGGCAAGGATTAGGAGTCAGGGCTCTCTGAATCACTAAGGTTCTAAAACAAGAGGGTGGTGAGGGCATTTACCCTTTCCTGTTGTAACTCGGGTGTTTTCAGACGATTATTTTAGATAGCATTGATAATTAAAATCAATAAATCAAGTCACATGATCTTTGTGAGGCCCGGAATGGCTCATCACTCAACAAACAGAGCTCATAGGAAACCAGGTCACTGTGAATGAGCAAGCAAACTCTAACAAGAAGTCATTGAGATGACCGGAAGATTACACATGGTAAACTGTTTGTCAGGGAAGCCATGACAGAGACCAGGAATACAGAGGTCACATTAGCTGTAATTACCAAAAGAGCCTACACAATTTGAGGCCAAGAAAACATAAGAAGGTGTCCTCTGAGGTTTCTGGCCTGCTGTTTGTCTGTCCTGCTGGCTACAGATCTCTGGGTACACAGCCTTTAAAATTGAATTCATACCATGGGGCTTGCAAAGTTTTCAGGTCTCTCATCTCTAACTGAACCTAAACTCTTAGTGGGCCCAAAGTAGACATTATCCATGTGTGTGGGTGTGTGCACACACATGCGCACTGTGTAGAGAGGCCAGAAGTCAATGTAGGGTGTCTCTCTCAGTCACCCTTCACCTTACGTTTTGAGACAGCATCTCTCACTGAACTTGGAGCTCACCAACTGGCTAGACTGGCAGGTCAGAAAGCCCCAGGGATCCTCCTGAGTGTATCTCCCCAGCACTGGCATTGTGGGCATGCACCACCATGCCAGGCATTTTGTGGGTTCAGACTCAAGTTCTCGTCCTTATGCTGCAATCTCTTTACCAATTGAGCCATCTCTCCAGTTCTGTCTTTATAAAACACTGACAGACATGGGAGAGGATTTCCCTTTTTTTTTTTCCAAATATGTATGAATCTATATAAAGATTTCATTTGACAGAAGACAGGGCACACGTATAATCCAATAGTTAAACTTCCCCCAAGAATATGTGTAAAAGCCAGATGATGTGATGGACATAGCTCACATCACAGGAACAAAAGGACTTGGATTTAGATTGGTTCTGGGATTTGAACTTGCCCTAAACAGAAATCTACCCATAGAAATAAAGAAAATACAGGGAAATGACTTTGAACTGAACTCCCTCATAATTTGAAAATCATCACCTTTTTAAAAGGATAGGGATTCATGTTTTGGCGTGAACGAAGAGAACTCAAGCTTTTCAAACACATACCTTAGGTTTATAGAATAATTTAGTATTGAACAATCAGAGAAGTGAGAAGGAGTTTGTTAGCTTGTGGGTGGCCTGGGGAATCATGAAAATGCTTGACAGTCTCTTGTATCCTGTAGATTCTTAGCTCTCACTGCTCCTCTGTTGCTTTAGAGATTTATCCGCTGCCTTCTAGTCCTACACAAGGAAGGTATGGGGAGTGCTATAGCCTGTACTCATTCGGAATCGGGCACATCCGGGTTCTAGTCTCCTCTCTCTACAAACCAGGTATTCCAAGTCAAGTTAGTGGGCATCCCTGATCTTCCATTTCCTCATCACTAAACTGCTTCCTGTGATGAGTCTGGGGAGGTCACTTCATCTGCAAAGTGATTGCCGTGCAAGCAGAAGGACTTGGGTTCAATCCTCAACATACACACAAAAAAAAAAAAAAAACGAAAAAACGATGCAGTGGACAGTAATCCCAGCATGGAGGAAGTGGAGACGGGAGGATCCCTGGGACTCCATAGACAGCAGCCTAGCCAAATCTCTGAACACCTGGTGAAAGACCTTGTCTCAAATAATAAAAATAACAACAACAATGATAAGGCACGGTTTGAGGAGGTGGCTCAGAGGTTAAGAGAGTGTACTGCTCTTGCAGTGAGCCCGAGTTTGGTCCCCAGCACCCATTGCCTGGGGCTTACAAGTGCAGGTAACTACAGCTCCGGGGGATCCCACACCCTCTTCTGGCCTCTGAGGGCCCCTGCACACACATATACATATACACACATACACGTAAAACAAATCTTAAATAAATAAGATGGGAAGCGGAATGACTGAGGAATAGACCCTCCAGTCTTCACAGATTGCTCACACCCACACACAAATAGGTGCACGCACACGGCGTACTTCATGTTGTAAGGAGTAAATACGATAGAGTAGTGATAAATGCTGGTAGCTTTATGGGTATTGAGCTTAATCATTTTGATAGTATCCATGACAAATGACCTTCCCGTCCCTGTTGAATGCCACCAGAACTGGGAATTCCTCCCCCAAGGAAAACACTTCCAGTAGGGGAGTCTCTCCTAGGGTTCCCTGGTTCAGCTTCCTTATTGCTCCTACCCTTTCCTTTCTACATGAATGACAGCCTTTAAACTGTGAGAGTCTCCTTCCTCTCGCCACAGATTCTACTCACTTCTTTAGCCCCTTTCCATGAGGGAGTCTTTATCCCTTTACTTCAACGGCTGCTTTCTTCAATGACCCTTCTGTAGAGGTGTTTCCAGAGCAAGCAACAGGCTTTTATCCTGGATATTTCTTTTAACATAGTGCCTCATTTTAGTGGCTTTTTAAAAGGTAATTTAAAATTTTTATTTTATTTGTATGGATGTTTTACCTGAAGTATGTCTGTGCACCACAGGCATGTGATGCCCGGGGAGTCCAGGAAAGGGCATCAGATCCCCTGGAACTGGAGTTACTGAGTTGTGAGCTGGCACGTGCATGCCGAGACTCAAACTTTGGCCCCCTGGAAAAGTAGCAAATGGCTGCGCGGTGGTGGCGCACGCCTTTGATCCCAGCACTCGGGAGGCAGAGCCAGGCGGATCTTTGTGAGTTTGAGGCCAGCCTGGTCTACAGAGCGAGATCCGGGAAAGGCGCAAAGCTACACAGAGAAACCCTGCCTTGAAAAACCAAAAATAAAAATAAAAAAATGTGGCAAATGCTCTAATCAGTGAGCCATCTCTCCTGCTCTAGAACAGCATTTTTGGCAGTCACATCCTACTTTCAAGTTGTAGTGAACTGTTAAATTTAGATAACTGTTTAAAAGTTTTTTATTTATTATTTTTATTTTCTGTGTGTGGGTGTTTTGCCTACATGTATGTCTACATACCATGTGCATGCCTGGTGCCCATGGAGGCCATAAAGAGTGTGGGATCCCCTGGAACTGGAATCATGAGCCATCACATGGATGCCTGGGTGTTCTGAAGAGCACCCGGAGCTCTTAAGCCCTGAGCTCCAGCCACAAATTTAGACAACTCCTGAATCATGCCTACTGCATTTTCTCCCTTCTGCTTTTTTATTAACAGGGGATGAAATTTTTGATAAGGGGTGAATGTTTAAATAGGAGGTTTATGATTTCCCTAGAGAATTTCTTCATTTTGAAACATGTTTACAATCACTACCTCTTGAGAGTTTTGTGACGTGAAGTCCATCACTCGACCTCCTAGTGGCCCTCTTAGCTTTACGGCTCTAGTTTTATTTCTGCTGCTGTGATAAATAACCCGTCAACATGCAATATAGGGGAGAAAAGGGTTTATTCGTCTTACAATCCCAGGCTACACTCTGTTATTGCAGAGAAGTGAAGGCAGGGACTTAAAAGCACCACATTACAAGCAAGATCATAGACAATAAATACATGGATCCTTCTGCCTGCTGCTTAGCACTGACTCCTCTTCTCTGCTCTTATACGGCTCTGGGGCCAGCCTAAGGGATGATGCAGCCCACAGTGAGCTGGGTCCATTAGCAACCATGACAACCCCCCAGCAACACGCCCACAGGCCAGTCTGATGCAAATAATTTCTCAACTGAGAGTCTTTTCCTAGTGATTCTAGATTGTGGTAAGTTACTTAAAACTGGCCAGTATGTGTCTGCAGCTACATCTGCATGCTGTGAGACTACTTGAAACTTACTCCAGAGTCTTGGTAGATTTAGAAATGGCAGCACCAAGCACAGAGAGCACTAGGAGAATCTACAGGCCTGCCTTTAGGAGGATATAATGACATTTGTCAGAAAGAGCGTTTCCCGTACAGCTGTTCCAACTATGCAGCCAGTTCCCATGCAAGGCAGCACCATTAAAAACTGATGCATTCATACAGAAATCCAAGCTAACAACTTCATCGATTCATACAAACTCTTTTTCTAAAGACAAGAAAATCATCTCTTTCTTATTTGGACTAGAAGATGCTCAAATACCAGATTCACCTACCTGAAGGTTACAGCATTCACTTCTGTTATAAGATAAGACTTTGGGGCAGTTTGCTTAATTTCTCAAAACTCCTCAAATATTAATGGCAAGAATTATATCTTAACCCAAAGACCTTTTAGGGTCTAGTACATACAACTCAGCTAGGTCTGAGAGAAAGCCATCCTGAATAGTAGCCAGTGTTTTCTTACATATTCCGCACCCACCAATGTTTACAAACCATTGACAGGCTGCCCCTCCCTATCTGGAGAGCTGAACTGTAGAGGACTAGAGTCAGCTAAGTCATTTTACATCTACATCCCTCCTCTTTCCTTTTGACCTTGAAAATGGCTGAGGCCACCAGTCTCCTTCACCTTGGGGACATTCCTGTTCCAGGCAAGAAAATTCACCTCCTGTGCCTGCATGACTATCCACGTGAGCCTTTGTGATGTTACTGCTGTCACAAAATACCTAGAAACAGTAACTTAAGGAAAAAATGGTTTCTGTAGGCCCAGTTCTAGGGAGTAGTCCTGTGTTAGTCAGGGTTCTCAAAAGGAACAAAAGTGAGTAAACACACACACACACACACACACACACACACACACACACATACACACACACACACACACACACACGGTATTTATTAGACTGGCTAACAGAATGTAGTCTGTATAGTCCTACAATGGCTGTCTCGGACTAGAGAGGCTAAGAATCTTGTATTTGTTTAGTCCACAAGGCTAACCATCTCAGCAGTCCCAGTGTGGCACTGAAGGCCTGGAGGACTCCAGGAGATAGACTAAAGCTGCTGATATTTAGCTTATGTTGGAAGCCTGAAGAACTAGGTTCTAATACCAGTGAGGGAATGCAGCAGCAGCAGCAGCAGCAGCAGAGCAGATGAACTTGCCAGCGAGAGTGAGAGCAAGCAGGCAGAAAGCAAAGCTTCCTTACATGTTCGTCTATCTAGGCTACCACCAACAGGGGTCACCTAGCTTTAGTGTGGGTCTTCCTACCTCAAACAATCTGATCAAGAAAATCCTTCCCAGGAGTGCTGAGGATCATGTGCTTTAGTTGATTCCAGATACACTCAAGTTGACAAGCAAGATCAGCTGTCACAAGTCTAACCATCATCAACTTGACACTCAATCGTATCTCCTTACATCATGCTTAATTTCCAGATGAAAACAATAACCAGGCCATAATTTTGCCTAACGTGATATAACTATCATACGTAAAACTGCGAGTGCATGGTGTATTTTTAGAATAAGTGGCAAAGTTCCTGCAGAATGCTTAGTCTTCTAAATATGATAATATAAATTAATAGCACTTAACCATTGTTATGATCTCAGTTGATGTTACATTACATGATAAAGAAATAGAGGAAAGAAAATGAAAATATCAGAATCAATATGTTTTCAACAAAATAAGACAGAAACACTCATGTCAGTTATAATCCTCATTTCTGGTCATGTGACCTTAGCTTCTATTTATAACTACCTTCCTCTACTACCCATCCTGTTTTTCCTCCACCCTCAGCAAGCACTTCAGCAAGTCTTGGCTCTTCTTATCCTGGAGAAGAGACTCATCCCTTCATTCCTGAAGGGTCTGGATTGGATTGGTATAGTTTCACATTGATTTTAATTACAGGACACAGTGATACCAAGAGACACCCTAAAGGATCTCCCGTACTCCAGACATAATAATCTTCTTTACCTCCACTGTAGAGAAGCAATCCACTTTCTCCCTTCACTCTTCCTAACACTGTTATTCCTTTCTCAGCCTGTTGACTTAAGGGCATCAGAGGTCAGGAGGAAGCCTGAGCATTAAGTTCAATAGAACATTTGTTTTGTCTTCTGCAAGGGGTACTCCTACCCACGACCAAAACTTCTAGGCCTGCAGAGGATAAGGTTGTAGGAACAGAAAGCAAAACTTTTCCTAGTGGGTCACTAGGGATGATAGTGAGTGGAATCATTCCCATTTTACCCATTTATTCCTGGACCTGTGAATAGGAGATATAGGAGAAGTAATACCATGTATGGATGCTTATTCAAAGCACATACTGCCTTCTGGAGAACTGTGCCTCAGCCCTCCAGGCTGTTGTCTCCTAACTGGTGTTGTGATTGTGTCTTCATAGTTCCCATTCTCTCAGGATGACAGGAGAGAGAGGCTGGCTGTCCACAGAAGGGGTCATCCTACCTACTTGATTATTAAACTCCTCTGCTGAAGTCACCTTTTGATGACCATTTACACAGGACACAAGTATCTTCATATCCTTCACCCATTTAAAGAGATCTTTCCACATACTTATTCCCTAAAATGTTATTCTCACCAATTTACTAACCACGCTTTTTCCAAGTCCCTGACCATCGAGCCAATCCATTGGCCACAGCCCATGAAATCAGTATACAGATATACATCTGGCCATTTCTCCTTCCAAGCAAGATGTGTGTGTATGTACACATCCAGAGTTTGGTCCACTGTAAAGATTTCCCTTCACTGGCATCCTTCAGGTCACCCCAGAAAGGGCTGTAACATTGCCTTGTTCCCATCAAGTTGAGAAGATCAGTTATCACATTCCTGGATTAGTTACCTTCATGTTGTTCAGATGTGTGCTTCTGAATATTCATGCCCTAGAGACAGTTCCCAGTTTGACTTCATGACTTCCTTTACTCTTCCTTCACTCTTGCTTTAAATTTCTCTGGTGGTTTGAAAGAAAACGGTCCCCCAAAGGGAGTGGCATTCTTAGGAGGTGTGGCCTTATTGAAGTAAGTATGGACTTGTTAGAGGAAGTGTGTCACTGTGGAGGTGGGCTTTGAGATCTCTTATGTGCTCAAGGCACGGCCAGTGTGTTAGACCACTTCCTGTTGCCTGTGAATCAAGATGTGAGAACTCTCAGCTCCTTCTCTAGCACCACGTCTGCTTGCATGCTGCCTTGCTTCCCACCGTGATGATAATGGACTAAGCCTCTGAAACTGTAAGCTGCCATCTTAATTAAATAGTTTCCTTTATAAGAGTTGCCGTAGTCACGGGGTCTTTTCATGCAATAGAAACCCTAACTAAGACAACTTCCCATGCTTTGACTCAATCCTATGTTTCCCAAAAATGAACACCACACCTCAATAAATGAGCTCTTACATTTGGGTACACACTCTGGGCCCGGGAGTTCTTTCTGGATGATCCAATTCTGCTGTGCACCTAACTAACCAAGTAGCATCCGAATCACCTCATGACACCCATCACCCCTCCTGCTATACTTTGTCGGTCAACAAATGTTATAGGAGTGGATCAGAGTCCAGAGGGCACCTTCTGAGACATCTGAGATCAACATCTTGGAGGAAAGAACTGGACCAGAGACACGCAGTGGTAGAAATATAAACAGTTTATTAAGAAAGAAAAGGGGGTTGCTGAGAATGGAAGTTGTCCTGAGAACTGGTAAAGGTCGGAGTCTCAAACGCCCTGTGTCATTAGATTCTCCCTGTAGGGGTGGTTGTCTGTACCCTAAAGCACCGCCCCTAGGAGGCAGCAGGTAACAGCTAGATACCTGCCCACCCCCCCCCCCCCCCCCCCCGGGGCATGGCCCAAACAGGGACCCCTTAAGACCTGGGATGAACACACACTGGCTTGCTCTCTCTTGGCTACTTCGTGGTCTTGGATGCTGGTGCTGCGGATCAAGAGTTTGGTCCACTGTGAAGATTTCCCTTCACTGGTGTCCTTCAGGTCACCCTAGAGAGTTCTCTAGAGAACCGAGTTGGACGGCGCCCCACCCCTCCCGGATCCCGTGACCGACCAACTCCTTTATGTTGGTTGATCCTCCCTGCCCCATTTTCCTACCTCAAAATCTTCAGCTGGGGCCTAGACGTCAAGGCAAGTGTCGTGAGAGTTCACCCTTCAACAAGAGACACATCCAAAAACGTGCAGACAAGTGTGAAAAGCATCATGGGAGAGCCTGAGCACTGCACAGCACTGCATTGAGGTACCACAAAACACAGGTATTCCAGACTAGTCTCCTTTAACTCTGCCTAACTTAGCATTTTTCATGCCACTCACTTCATTCTGAACACCAGCATCAAATATTCTAACAGGCTTATGCTGCCACTCTGTCTTGAAATGTGATAGCTTGTCTATTTTCTGTTTGAATTCATCCAAGAACACCTTCTGAATCCATTTCAACTTATCTGGTGCCAAAAATGAAATGTTGAAAGGATTTAATTCCTTTTCTTATCTTCCCTGTAAATGTAGTACTATCAATCCTTTCCTTCTGTCTTCATCGCCTGCTACACAATCACACACACACACACACACACACACGCACACGCACGCGCGCGCGCGCACACACACGCACATGCACACACACACACACATGCACACACACACGTGTACACATACTTACACACACACACACACACACACACACACACACACAGAGCTTGAAGGTTCCTAGCTAGTAGTCACGTTTGAGAAGATTATGGAACCTCGGAGATGGAGCCTTGCTAAGGAAGTCCATTACGTCATCCCATGGGGTGCACTTTGAGGTTGAATAACTTGGCCCCACTTTCTGTTCCCACTCTGGTTTCTAGGTGTCAGGCTGACCTCACACTCTTTCTGCTTTGCGCTCCCCACAACGATGGAGCTACGGAAACATAAGCCAAAATAAACCCTTCCTCCCCTAAGATGATTTTGTCAGGCATCCCGTCACAGCAACAGAAAAGCACTGAGTATACTCACACACAGACGCACACCGCAGGGAAGTGGGGACTGGAGGCTGCAGCATCCAGATTAACTTATGGAAGAAGCCAGCTGACAGACAAAGGCAGAAAGCCCTTCCCCACCTTGGCTACACGAAACAAACAGAGCAGGTGTGAGAAAAGTCCGAGACACACAAAATCGAGAGGAGAGTGCTATGGACGTGACCTACAAAGGTGGTGAGCCTCGTGGCCCAGTGTCTTTGAACATAAGCCTTCCGCCATCTCACTAGCCCACTCCCTTTCTCGGTGTCTCTTCCTCTTTCTTAAGAGACTGTCTCTGTTTCTATTATCTCACCATGTGTCCCTGGAACAATGTTGGAACACAGAACCTGGAAGCTTCAACAGGTGCCTTCTGAACTCAGATTTGCCCCAACACACACACACACACACACACACACAGAGAGAGAGAGACAGAGAGACAGAGAGACAGAGAGACAGAGAGACAGAAAGGAGAGAGACATACACACATACACACACACACACAGACATACACACACACACACACACACACACACACACACACACACGTGCATGTGCACGTGCTCTTTGAGAATTTCATATGCACATACAATGTGTCTTGATTATATCTACACCAGCTTTCCCCTCCCACTCACCACAGACACACACTCCTTAACACATCCCTCTCCCACTTTCATTCTGTCTCCTTTTTTAAATAACTCACTGAGTCCAATTAGTGCTGCCCGAGTTCCAATGCCTATGGGGCTCTCATTAGGACACGGAAAACCTTCCACGCCCCTAAAGAAAACACCCCACCCACCCCAGCAACCACCATAACCAAGAGCTCTCCAGCGATACAAGTGACTCGTGAGCCCACCTCCCATCCGTACTGGGATTCTGACTGCTCTGATCTTGTGCAGATAGCCACAGCCGCTGTGTTCATGTGTGCAGCAGCCATGGCATGTCCAGAGGACAGTACTTTGCAGCTTTCCCCCATACCCCCAGCTCTGACAGTTTTTCTTCCCTCTCTTCCGCAGAGTTCCAAGAGCCTTGCCAGGACTGACAGGAGCAGGCAACAGTCACTTATTCTCAGATTTGAACCAGTTATGACTTCATCTCTAATCATTTCTATTAGAAACCATGACAAACCCCTTCTGTACTTTGGCTCTACATAAAACCTACCCAACAAATGACCTCATAATACCACATATTCCTTGTGGCCATTGTTTTTGTAAAAGCTTTGCTGGGTAACCAAGCCCAGAGGTGCCACATACAGATGATACACTGCTCCCACATTGAAGGATTTGAATGCCAGAGCCAGAACCGACTGTCCAGCCGGTTTCCCTCTGCCATCAGCTCCAGGTTACCTTCCTAAGGGAAACTGATGTAGAGGAATGTTGCTTGTCTAGAATGGTTGCACAGCTTGCAGGTGTGTAATTAGTCACTAGTCAATGTGTAAATACTCCATAAATTGCTTTATTTGTTCACGGAAAATGTTCTGCAGAAAGAGGAGGTATTATAGCAGCCAGGGCTGAACACGAGAGATAAGGCATTGTGGGAAAGAACAAGCAAGAGAGGAAACACTGTCATGTGTCCCTCTTCTGGGATGAAGCTCATAGGTTCCTGCTCCTCGTTTTCTAAGAACATTGACTCCCCTGGGTGAATAATTTAAAGGACAAATTACAGCTCTTCTGAGTACCAACGCCAGCCATAAGCTGAAATTAAATTATATCATAAAGCCCTACAAGTAACTGGAAGAAGGTTCAGAAATATAAAACCGAGGGAACCCAGAGCTAAGTATGAAATACTACTCGGAGCCGTGTCCTTGTCTCCCGGTGCTGATGAAGTGAAAAGCTGAGCACCATCCCATGCAGACTGAAAGGACCACTATCAAATAGTCATCCCCAGCACTTGGCAATGGCTGTTGCAGTGATTTCAATTCCAGTGGGGTATTGGAGGGAGGCAGGGGTGATAATGCTGGATCAGCTTCATGTCCTTGCTCTGTGGCTGACTCGTCAGGTGACCTTCAGCCAGTCACCTCCCAACCCGGGCCTTCATTCCCAGCTCTTCAGATGAAGTAAGATGAAAATAGAATTTGTGCTTTCAATTTTACCCCAAACAGCTCAGATGCTCATGAGCTAATAAAAAAAAAAATGTGCCACTTAAAGTGTAGAAAACAGGAGTTGGCTCAGCAGGTAAGAGCATTTGCTGCTCTTCCAAAGGACCTGAATTCAGTGATGGGCAGCTTACAAGCAACTGTAACCCCAGCTCCAGGGGATCTTTCAGGCTCTTACGGCCTCTGAGGGCACCTCCCCTTCCCCTCTCATGCACTCAAACACACACATGCACACACACACATGCACACACACCACATAAACACAATTTTTTTAAAAAAAATTAATATATAAAATAGTCTAGAAATATAGCTCAGGTAATGGAGTGCTTGCCTAATGTGACTGAAGCCCTGAGTTCTGTATCCAACACCACATAAAACTGGGCATGGTGGTACATACCATAAGCTCAACGCTTAGGAGGTAGAGGCAAGAGGATCATAAGTTCAAGGTAACTCAGCTACATTCAAGGCTAGCCTGAGCAATGTGAGATCCTGCCTCAAAATAAAATGTAGAAAGCCCAATATCTTTTTAAAAAATAAGTTTAACTAACATTCAACCCTCTGGCCAGGAGATCATCCCTCAGGAAGGTTGGTTCCACCTGAAGACATGCCAAGGAGATGGGAGGAATAATTATCCCCTTAATGAGATGGAGCTCTTGCACCTCCCTGAAGCCCTCCCTCCTGCAGTGGCTTATAGCTCTCCCTGCTAAGCCCGCTTACTCTTCTGAGTTCTAACTCAAAAAGAATAAATTTTCCGAGTCTACTTTTGAATTATTTAATCAAGAAGACCAGGGAACCCCGATTCCCACCATAACAGTATTAGGTTTCACTAGGGCATTTTCAAACATCTTTCTTTCTTCTCCTTCTTCTCCCCCCATTGCCCTCCACCATTTTGGCTTCCCACAGTGGCTACTTCATATGTCATGTGGATCTTTCTGTTCCCTCTCCAATGCTTCCTTTCCCCTCCTGTGGTCTCCTTTATAGTTTCATAACCTATACCAACATCCACTACTTATGTACATACACATGAATACTCATCCAAAACTGGGATACACACGTGGGAGAGAGCATGGGATTTAGAAAATATAATATTCTCATTAATTCTTTGAAAATTTCCTTCATGCATATAATGTATTTTCATTATATTTATTCACCACTTCTCTCCCCGATTTTCCCAGATTCACCACCCAACAAACCACTCCTCCCAGCTTCCTGTTCCATTTTTTTCCCCTTTATAACACAGAGAGTCCTATTTGTACAGCTCGTTCACTGGGACATGACCAACCTACCAGGGACCATACTCTTAAAGAATGCTTTCTTCCCCAGAACCCATCAACTAACTGTCCACAGCTGCTCAGGAGCCCCTCTACCTTCTATACTGAAATGCTGACTGGCTTCATCTCGTTCCAGGGTTTGTGCAGGCAACTTGAGCTTCTGGGAATTCACGAGTGCAGAGGGCCTACCACGTTCAGAAGACACTGTTTCACTGTGGTCCTACCTGACTTCTGGCTCTCACAATCTTTCTGTCCCCTCTTCTGCAATGGTGCCTGAGCACTGGGGGGTCGGGAGGACTGTGTTAAAGATGTCTCATTTGTGGCTAAACACTGACAGACATGGATTCTCTTTACTTTGTCCATTTCTGAGTTTCTGCATTAGCCACTGTCCACTGCACAAAGGAACTTTTCTGATGAAGTCTAGCTGCTGCAGTGATTTCTGGGTATAGAGATGTAAATTTAGAGGGAAGTTTGATACAATGTCCAGTTAGCAAAAATAGTAATAG
This sequence comes from Peromyscus attwateri, assembly GCA_902168425.1. Taxonomy (NCBI): domain Eukaryota; kingdom Metazoa; phylum Chordata; class Mammalia; order Rodentia; family Cricetidae; genus Peromyscus; species Peromyscus attwateri. The sequence continues at coordinate 9,697 of CABHPP010125471.1, read as the reverse complement.
TAGATTCACCCCGGGGCCTATGATCTCCCCAATAATGGGTCCTTGGCCAGATTTACAGTTCCAGCATTTGTTCCTTCCTATGGTGTAGGCCTTCAACCCAATCTTTCTGACTGGGAAAGAGATTGGCTAACCCTGTAACCTTCATGCCACTGCTGTGGCTACGGTCATATTTGCCACACCAGCTGTTATTGTAGCTCACAGGGTTCACATCTGGGAAAGACTTCCGAAAACTTTTCTCCCCCAGCAACTACACAGCCAATAGGGAAAGCTTCCTGGTCAGGACCATATTGATTCCTCCAAACCCTATGACCAAAGTTCGTGTTTGTTAGTTTTTTCCAGAAATAGTGTCTTACCATCAAATTCTAAGTCAGCAACCAAGAGCATGGCCTGTATTGTTGGGGGGGGGTCGTCTGGAACACCCTTGACCAACAGCTCAAGGGGAAGTATCCCACACCTGGCACTGAGATTTTTATTTAACAGCTTATGGCATCTGTTAGGAGCCTGTGTAGGGTAATCCCAATTCAACTTTTATATGAATATATACATTTATGACATTTATAAAATAGTAGACTTCCTTACATTTTTTCAAATGTCCTTAATGTTAGTTATTCCTTCTCCATCCCTTCCTCTACCCTACCCTCTCATCCCTTTCACAACCTCAATCTGTCTCTTCATTATTCTCCTTCACGCAACCAACATTTTACTACCTCTACTCCCCTAAGATATCAATTTCTCTTACCATCAGCCTCCCCTTTCTAGTTGCCTATATTCCATCTATACTCCAAATTAAACATACAGATCTAAAAATTTAATGCTAGGATCCGCTTATGAGAAAATTTCATAGTTTTATTTTTTCTTTATAGCTGAATAACAGCCAATTGTAAGTACATTTACATTATCCATTCATCAGTTGATAGACATTAATCTATGTTTCTACTGAAACAATCTGTGTCCATTCAGGAAAATTACAGTAGTAGGTTCACCCCTGGGTTCTTGACTGTATTTAGAGTATTGAGCATGTATTTCCTCCTGGGGAGTGGGCCTTAATCCCATCATAAAGGGGTTAGTTACCACCACCACAGCCATACCACAATTGCACCTTTGGGTATCTCCTGCCACCCCAGTTATTGTTTTCATACCCTAGCTATTATGAAGAGAACATCAATGAACATGGATGAGCATGGGTCTCTGTAGTCGGATTTAAAGTCCTCTGGGTATATTCCCCGGAATGGTACAGCGGGGTTATATGGTAAATTTACTTCTAACTTTCTAAGGAATGACACAGTAATTTTCATACAGCAGTTTGCATTCCCACCAGCAGTGCCTGAGGGATCACCTTTCCACACTTCTTCACCAGCACTTCTTGCCTTTTGTTGTCTTAATCTTGGCCATTCTGATTGGAGTAAGATGAAATTTCAGGTACTTTTTTTTTAAAAAAGACATGATTTGGGGAATTATTCATTATGTATACAGTATTCTGTCTGCATGTATGTCTGCAGGCCAGAAGAGTACACCAGATCTCATTGCAGATGGTTGTGAACCATCATGTGGTTGCTGGGAATTGAACTCAGGACCTCTGGAAGAACAGCCAGTGCTCTTAACCGCTGAGCCATCTCTCCAGCCCCAGATTTCAAGTACTTCTAATCCTCATTTTCCTAGTGGCTAAGATGGTAACCACTTCTTAAAATGTTTCTTAGCCACTTGCATTTCTTCTTTTGAGAGCGCTCTGTTTGGTGAGAAGTTTTTGGTTTTTTTTTTTTGTTTGTTTGTTTGTTTTTTGTTTTTTAAATTGGGTTGTTTGCTTTCTTGATGCTTAAGTTTTTTAATTCTTTGTATATTCTAGAAAATAATATTCTGGCAGATGTACAGTTGGCAGATGTTCTTCCAACACTGTTTTCTTTTTTAGTCTTGATCCCCTTTCTTACTACATTTTACTGAGCATCAGCCTTTACTGCCTCAAAAAATGTTTCCTTAATATTTTTTAATAAGGATCCAGGAGATACATGGCAACTTTGGAAACAGAAACCCTTAACATGCTGTACTACAACACTGTTTCCCCACACTGTTCTGAGAGGAGGATGTTTGGTGACTGAGAGGGATAGTTCCACCCTGTATCCAGAAGTGAAGTAGGACTTTAAATACCTAAGGTTGACCTCTGAGGAGGAAACTCACCCTGCCTGTGCTGAAGTCAGATTCCAAATACCTCATCACACTGCCGGGGTAGAGAGAGGAAGGATTGAGAAACTATTCCTTTATTTAATCACTGCCAAGCAAGGACGCTGGTAAACAGCCTGGCATCTACTTTGCTGCCAACGTGGCAGGTGGCTCTAAAGCCAAGGAAAAGTCTACAGAGCAGATACTGTTTGGCTGGGTGCTGAGACCTAGATCTTTTGGGTTTAGCCTTTGGAGTTTAACTACGTCATTATAAGCCAAGTCTGGTTAGCACTGCCTACTGTGACCAAGCAGAGGACAGGGAACTGAAATCCTAAAGTTCAGTGATGCTGTTGACCTCCTAGCCTACCTGATAAAGGCTACAGCAAAGTCCACAGACCAGAAAGCTCAGCCAACTGGAATGTTCCAGGTCTTTGGATTTATTAGCTAATATAATTTCAAAGGTCGGAAATGTAGAGACAAATATGTAGAGACACAATAAGAGATAAATTGATAGATGATAGATAGATAGATAGATAGATAGATAGATAGATAGATAGATAGATAGATGGCAGAGAGATGATAGATGGATAGATTGGCAGATTGATGATAGAAAGATGATAGATGGATT
>CABHPP010125470.1:3647-36521 GCA_902168425.1 Peromyscus attwateri | reverse complement strand
ACACACACACACACACACACACACACACACACACCCCAAAAGTAAAAATTAAAAAATACATCTGTAGCCCCAAATGTGAACAAGACATATTTTATCTTTGAGATAACGTGTTTATTCCATACATACACATTACAATAATACCCATATCTTTCTCATTACATACACAGCCTAAAGATGAAATGATATCATATGTGAAGAATCTGGATAAGAGCAAGAAGCAGCGACCAAGCCACTAGTAATGAGCCCCTCTAGAACTCCAGCTGGGCTTTGCACACACTGACTTGGATAAAAAGGAGCCAGGATTCCTTGAATCAATCAATAATCACAGTGAGAAGCTTGCAGTACACACCTTAGAACAGCTTGTCACACCCGAAGCCAAGAAAGCCATCAAAGAATTCATAGTCGGAGCTGAAGAGACGGCTCTGTGCTTAAGAGTGTACACTGCTAAGTCTGGTTCCCAGCACCCACATCAGGTGTCTGCCCACAACTCTAGCTACAGGGGTCTGGCACCCCTTCTGGTCTCTACCAGTGCCTGCACTCACATTTACATACGCAGGGCGCAAACATCATTAAAAATAAAATAAGTCTCAACAACAAAAACTTCAAAGGTCATGTCAAGAGGACTCTGGTAACTAGAAGAGTCCTACTGACTAGAGATGAGAAAAATCTGAGCAGAAATTAAGAATAACAACTGCTAAAACTCAACATACATTGGATTTTTAAATATGTAATTTTGTAATAATTCTAAAAATGAAGTCTTTGGCTCCATTGGAGAATGCTAATAAACTACTAACTCACTGTATTAGAAGCAATAAATAGTAGCAAGGGAGAATTTATAGATTGTTTCACAGGTAGCCAGTGGGTTAGGGAACTTTTAAATGGAGTTATTCCTCTAATTAAGTAAGGTTAAAAGGATAAATTAGACTATTGCCCCAAGTTTTGCAATTTATTAATAAATTTACATGATGAACATTTATGATGGCTGTCATCCCCTGCTAAAGATTGCTGTTCCCTCCAGTTCCCCCTCCCTTCCCTCCCTCCAAGCCTTCCCATGGTCTCCTCATTGCCCCTTTGCTCTTTCAAACGTATGGCTTCCCCTTATATATATTCCTAAATATATAAATAGAACCTGTTCATTGCATATAATTTGTATGTATGTTTTCAGGGTTGACCATTGGCATTGGGTAGCCAACGGATGTGCTGCTCCCCCGGCTCTCAGCGTTCCTTAGTTTGTTACAGTTCTTTGTCTAGGGTTGAGGCCTCATGAGCTTTCCCAATTGCTATGTAAAAGGTGAGTTCCCTAGAGGTGCTTAGATCATGAGGTGCTGCCTCAGGAATGGGATTAATGTCACTCCAAAGGGGGAACTCAATCACCTTCTCGCTTGGCCTTTCTGCCATACAATGAGACAGTAAGAAGGTTCTCTATGGATGCTGATGGGAATCGAATAAGATTGGGCATCAGACCCACAGATTAATGCTGTTCTCAGCCCTGTTCATAGACACTTCTTCTTGTATCACTCAGTGGTTAATCCAGAAATGTAGAACTGGTTAACGTGCCTAGAATAAATGCAGCAGTTGAGTGCTCAGCCCTGAGTGGAGCATCTATATCAACTCTTTCAAGGCTCAGGGTCATTGGAGAAGAATGAGACAAAAGAATGTAATAACTGGAGAATGGGAAGGAGTGCTGTGGAACGCTGAGCTCTGGACATTGCATGGCCATTACACGCCTGGACTCACAGCAGCTGTCATGAGCTGCACAAGGTCTGTACAAGATCAGCCGGTCGACATTCCAGCATGACTGGGGGAAGGGACTCCCTAGGCCTGACCTCTAAATGAGGTGATATTAGTATTTACTGGCTGTGGGGTGGTGGGGGTATGGGGAAAGGAGACATTTTCCTTTGGGGTGTAGCCGCTAGTAGGTTGTCTTTGTTCCAGAGATGTCTCCACAGTCACACACACACAAACAGCACTAATTGTACTCAGTGGTTATCAGAAAACAAAGAGGTGGGTGTATGAAGGAGGGGCAACCGTGTTGGGAAGGGGGCAGTGGAAAGGGGATTTAGATTGGACATAATCAGGATATAATGTATGTATGTATGAAGTTTTCAAAGAATACACTTAAAATGTATTTTAAAATATTGGAAATTAGATAAAATTTTTGATGTGGGTGAAAGATTTGTATAGATTCAATATATTTTCTCTAATTTTTCAGAGTACGTTTTTTTTTTTTTTTTTAAAGAGGATGTATATTTTATATGAATTCAAAGAAAGGAGTTACTGGGGGAATGTCTACTTATATCACAGGCCAGAAAAAGCTGGAAATAAATTTAATAGTTAAATTTTGAAAAAGGATTTCACATAAAAAATGAAAACCACCGAGTTAAATAATATTTTTCTCTTGCTAATAATAAATTCCACAAGGACAAAGGAAGATATGTTGACATTAAAATGTTGAAATTCACATATCTTTAAAAATAAAAGATGAAAATATTTGTACAAATTGTGACAGATTAATGGTTCCTGTTATTTCAGTATAGCAGGAAAAAAATCAAAAGGACCTCAAGAAAATAGATATAAAAAGATAATTCATAAAGCAGAGAACAGAAGAGCTAAGAAGCATAAAAATATTTAACCACCATGAGCTACTAAAGACGGGTAAGTGAAAATAGAACATATAATTACCATGTTTTAAAACTCATACAATACTGGCATCTGATGTTTTTTATAAAGGCCTGAAAATATACCACTGTCAGAAATACGAATCGGTGTGTATTCTCTGAAGGGCAAGCTTGAGAAGGTGAAAAATGAAGATGAAATGAAGTTTTAGGGGTACAGGGATAGCTCAGAGCACAATCTGCTCTTACAGTGGACTCCAGCTCAGTTCCCAGCACCCACATCAGGCAACTCACAACTGCCTGTAATTCCAGCTCCTGGGATCCAACGCCCTCCCTTGGCCTCCCACAGGCGCCTACATTCACATGTGTACGTACCCACACAGAGACACACATACCATAACTAAAATTCAAAATAAGATCACGTTTGCAAAGGGAATATTTAAAAACCAAGTTCATATTCTGGGGCAGTCATTACACATCCGACATTTCCAGGACAGTATAGAACACTGTGTGCAGAAAGGGAGCCACCGCCATCATTCTTGGCTGCGTGTCCAGGCCTTTTCAAGGTGGCTTTGCATCTCTACACATTATACTCCATCAGAGTCGGGTCTGCTTTTCCCTCCTTTGAGCCTGGCCTCAGCTGCCATGCTTCTCTTGGTAAACTGGTCTTGAGGACACGTGGCATGAATAGATTCAGAAATGACTCATACAATGAGGCTTGTTCTCCTCTGATGCTGAGGGACCATCTTCCATTACAGATAAGACAAGGCTGGGCTCTGGAGAATGAGGGGCCAGAAGGGTCCAGTCCCAGGTCTCCCCTTTGCACCAATCCTGTGAATTAGGTCATCCCAAGTGGTTCAGCCTTGCAGAACCAGCACAAACCAGGGGCAGCCAGTTCTCTGTTAACCTCTGGAGCCCCCCAAAAGTTATATGCCTGTTACTTTATGCATTATATTTTGAGAAGTTTAAATAATAAAAGCTGAATTATTGAAAATAAGCAGAAACATAGACAACTGATTATTCACAAAGGTGTTCATTTTAAATCATTTATATTAATCAACTTTGAACAACCTAAATGCCTCATAAGAAAGAATGCTTAATTATGTTAACTATAGACTCGAAGATTACAAAATTATTTTATTTTGTATTTAAACTAATTTTATTACATTTGTTTATTTACTTATTTAGCGGTTTGTGTATGTGTGGGTATGCATGCATGCACATGCACACATGAGTGCATGTATAGACCTCCCATGGCATACATCTGGAGGTCACAAGACAACTTACAGGAGTCCATTCTTTGCATCTACTATGTGGGTCTTGTGAATCAAACTCAGGTCATCAAGCTTGGTGGTAAGCATCTTTACCCACTGAGCCTTCTAACCAGTTTGGAAAAAGTATTAAAACCCAGAATTTTGAGCTGGGTGTAATCACATGATTCCAGCCTGTGATTCCAGCACGCAGGAGGCAGAGATGGAGAATCCTCTAGGCATCTGAAGACAGTCTGGGCTATACAGTAGGTTCTAGACCTGCCTCTCCTGTCTCCTGCCTGGGACAAAGATGTTCCCTCATCTACAGCAGACCCCAAATGATTCAAATGAGTCAGAAATGACATCAGGAAATGTTTGCTCTTGGGAAGCTGCCCAGTATCCAGGCTCAGGCAGACCTGAGCCTAAGAAATCACAGCAGATAAGAAAGGATAAAGCTAGATCCCGTGAAGCAGCTAATAACTCTCAAGTAGTCTGCCTTTCATAAACTCGGTTTCTCTACTCCCCCAGCCCTGAGAGATGGAGAGTGCCAGCATGAAGCAGAGGTGGGTGGGACAGGAACCCAAACCAGTCCAATTAGAAAACTCATTTGCTCTGGCAGATGCCAAAGACCGTGCATCAAAAAGATAAATACAATGTGATGAATTGGACTCTTGACTATATCCATCTTTCCCCTAAATCACATAATCACTAAACGACTACACTGTCCAGGGCTGGTTGAAGATAAGAGACTGCTGTGTGCTACCTCATCCCCAGCAGAGAAGGAAGCTTAATCCTTAGAACAGGAGTTCTCATCTGAACATGTTAGATCGAGAGTCTTAACAATCACCTTGGTCTCACTCCATCACAGCCCAGTGCCTCTGCAGCCTCCCTCATACTCACTGAATATTTCACACATGAAGTAATGGAACACAGAGCTGGGGGCGGTGTGCTAGCCTTGGGTTCCCATTTAAATTTACAGCTCGCTGCTTGAAGAGTCCCCGGGCTCTGACTAAGGTGGTGATTATGCTGTCCATCAATTAGCTTGCATTTCAGCACAATATTTGGGGCCCCTTTCCACTCCCTCATAACAGAGAGCTGTTTAACTCAACACACACATACACATGCATGTAGGTTCTCTCCCAGGCGTGATTACTGAGTTCCAGGACGTGTGTCACCCAGATGTGTCTGCCACAATGTGTTCCTTGTATTGAAAGAATTACCAGAAATATCCTTCATGCTAGTAAACTTCTGCAGCAGAGACCAGTTGCTCACCACAGTACCACTTTTTCATCAACTGTCTCAGACTTAATTGTCCTGTCTGCACATCCCATCCATCGCGACGCTTCATGTCACAAGCTAGTGAATCTTTCTTGGATGGTTTTCCAGTGAATGTTGCTTTTAGAGACTCCTCATTTCTGAGTGTGAAAACCCATTGTGAACTCTGTAGATGGTTATGATAATAAAGAAGGAAGAAAGTGGCATTGACTAACACTTACTCGTTCTTTTTTAAACGTGAAATTTCAATTGAATGGACAACTGTAAACATGCAGGTGGGAAGAAAAATAGAAAGGGAGGAGTCAGGTCAAACACACACGAACTGGGCCGCTGAGATGGCTCCATGGATAAAGGCACTTGATGCCAAGCACGCCGATCTGAGCTTGATCACTGGAACCCACACAGTAGAAGGAGAGGTCCGACTCCCATAAATTGTCCCTTAACCTCTACATGCATGCCATGACATGAGTGTGTGCAAGCACACACAGACACACACACACACACACACACACACACACACACACACTCATGAAATATTTTAATAATGTAATACCTGCAAGCTGACATGTAGTAACCTCATCTCTTAGAACAGATAAGCTACCTATCTCTCTTTCATGCTGTATGACAACTTTAGAGAAGGGAAAATAATAGGAGTTGAGGAAACTTTAACATACCTCGAAAGCTGGAGGTTTCATGGCAAGGAGGACTCCCCATGGGAATATTTGGGGTAGAAATAGGACCCCCCTCCCCCCCCGGTCACAGTGGAGACTAAAGGGAAGACTCTTCAAAATTAGCAATGAAGACTTGTGCCATTTTGATCTTTTTTATAGAAATCCAATCTGGCTTGACTTCATATAGCTTTAAATCCAAGGACAAGCAGTAGTATTATATTCTTTTTCATTTATTGTCATATATGTGTATGTGTGCATAAGCCACAGTGAGTGAACATCTGAAGGTCAGAGGACAACTTGAGGGAATCCGTTTTCTCTTTCCACCATGTGGGTCCCAGGGATCACACTGGTTGTCAGGCTTGGTGGCAAGCCCCTTTACCCACCGAGTCCTCACACTAGTGCCTACAGATATATTGAAGATTATCAAATACTTATACTAAGCTCTAAAATAAGGCAATAAGAGGAAAATATTTGCATTTAAAAGCTTAGAATAAAAGACAAAAAAAAAAGGCATGATTTTACCTCTCTCCATCATTGTCTCTATCGGCTTCTTTCTTGGCTTTACCGGGTTCTGTTTCCTGGGGAAGGTTCTTGAGTGTTCATCTGTAACCATAGTCATCCATGACAGGCCAGCCAAGGAGCTAGGATGGCTCTGCAAGCTGGGATTTCAGAGGCAAGCCAGGATCAGGAAATGGCTACCCTGTCTGTGACCAAGCCCTATTCTGGCCTGGCTATGTCTGGCACTAACTGTGAGCCCAGGCAGGAAAGCAAACACTTGGGCTCAGCTTCCTGCCAGGGCAGAACTACCTTCTGGCCACTGCTGGGAGAGATTGCTCTGGAAGGCTGTGGTTCAGCCAGTTTAACCAGCTCTATTTGAGGGAATACCCCCCCCCCACCACCACCTTAGCAGTAAGGACCACAGAAGCCAGAGCTCTGCTGAGCAGAGTCACCTTGAGTTTAGGGGCAGGTTCACCATCAAGTGCCAGCCTCTTGGGTCTCAACAGAATAACACAGTAAGCTGTTTCCACCAGATGCTCAAACATCCACCCATGCAACATGCATTAGCCCATCCATTCCAGCCTTGTCTGGCCCCTTCACCCGAATGAATGTAGAAAAAGCCTTGCCTATAGTGCTTGGCAGTCTTCGCCTGTTTTTTGGCTGTGACAATTCACGGGAGAGTGTGAATCAGTCAGCCAGATGGGAGGGGAAAGAAAACAGGGATTGATCCACCCTGAAAAAATATTGGGGATGGGGAGTTGAAATATTTATAACCAGGGCTTGGTCTCTGTGGAGCGAGGCCAGTGGGTTTCACAAGCAGGCAGGACTGTAAACAGTCAAGACCCACCCTCCTGGGCATACACTGTCCTAAGCAGTGACAGGAGCCACTTGACTGCCAGAATACCCTTTATCAAGCTGAGGGACGGTAGTGAGAACTCTGAATGCCGAGGAACTGGATTCCTGGCTTGCAACAGCATTCGGTGCAATCATTTATAGCAGTAAATAAATGTTAGGAAAGCTCACGGGGAAGCCATTATCTAAATGCCTAAGTATGACAGGCTTGTGTTGGGGCCAGGCATGCATTTCTGGCAGTGTGAATACACGTCTGTTCACAGCGTCTTTTTTTAGATGACTTTGAAAAACAATGTCATCACTGGGATACTGCAAACCAGAGCAAGTTTCTTCTTTCTTTTTTCTTCTGGATGGAAGGGGAAAAGTGACATTGGTCCACATGCCATCTGAGAGAAAAGGGATTTGTTCTGTTGAAAAGCACGCAGAGCACCCCTCTGGAAGGTTTTACTATTGAAATAAAACTTTATCATTGTTAATTGTCTTGCTACTTATGGAGTGAATACATTTCTTCTGACAGCAAGCCTGTATCTGTAGACGTGTTTTCTGAAGTTCTCATCTTAAGAAACACCAACATTTAAGGCCCCGTTTTTCTAAACTCTCAGTTGGAAATATCACAAATAAGAGGAAAACTTTACAGTCATGTATATATGGAATATGGGAAGCTATCATTCCCTTTCCAAACTGTTCTGGACTGCATCTGTCTCTTCCTGTCATGTTCTCTATACCACTGAACTCTTAGCCATTTCTAGAAGCCAGCATAGTAAAATTCATCCTTGTTTCCCCAACCCCCAACTTCCTTTCTCATTCACTGGCATGCAGTCAGTAACTTCTAATTCCTCAATTGCTCTCAAATATATCAACGCTGCTGCTTTTTCTGTTTATCTCCTGGGCACGTTTCATCAGAATTAAACCAAGAACTTCTCAATAGCTTTCTCTGACTCTAACCATCCCATTTCCCATCAGTTTTCTGTTCATTCTCTTCTTCAAAATAGTTTTAAGGCTCCCCTAGGGTTATAGATGAGATACAGAGACTTGATGTGGTACCCAAAACATTTGTGTCCCTAGTTTTAGATACTGTATGGAGCATCGATGTGGTACCCAGAGTACTTATGACCCTAGTCCTACAGATAAGATGCAGAACATCCATGTGATACCCAAAGTACTCATGACCCTAGTCCTACAGATAAGATGTAGAGCATCCATGTGGAACCCAAAGTACTCATGACCCTAGTCCTACAGATAAGATGCAGAGCATCCATGTGATACCCAAAGTACTCATGACCCTAGTCCTACAGATAAGATGCAGAGCATCCATGTGGTACCAAAGCACTTGTGACCTGTACCATCATTTCTCCCTCCATCCTCTTATCCAATGTCCTTTTCATGTTCCCTGTACCAGCCACAATGAAACAGTTATAATTGTTTAACATGCTATACTGACTTACCTCCATGCCTTTGGCCTCCTCTGCCTAGAAAACACTTCTTCCCACTTTCCCTGACCAATTTGAAACATTTACCTGTGGACTCCTACTTGGCTCTTGGGACTCCATCCAAGCCTTGGTTCCACACAGGTGCCTTCTCTGGTATATTTGTGCCCTCTGTATGTTCTCTGGGTATCATTAGGGTTGATTTTATATGTCCTCTTGACTAGGTACTATAGGGTGACCAGATGTTTGGTTACATGATGCTCTAGGTGTGACTGTGGGAATTTTCCTGGATACATTTAACATTAACATATGTAAAGCAGGTATAATGCCCACCTCCATGTGCAGCCTTGCCCCATCTGTGGAATATCTTATTAAATCAACAATAGAGAATAGGAGAGCATTTTCTCTTGGTGGTGACTGTCTTAGCTTTCAGGTTCAAACTGGAGTTAAGTCACTCTCTAAGGTTTCCAGCTTGCTGACAGAAGATTTCTAGACTGCTCAAACTCCATAGTCAAGTGCATTATTTATTTATAATTCCTTTTAATGCTCCCTCCCTTCACGTATATGCATAATGTACATATATGTAAATACATAAACATAAACGTAACACACTACTGATTCAGCTCTCTAAAGAACATGAACCAATGTGAGTAGTATATGCTTAGTACATATTTAAAGACTGTACTCTCATAAATATTTCCAATTCTATGGAATTCTGGTTAACTGGGCTGCTTTCCTACCACCCCATGAACCTGCCCCATACACAATCATCTGCATTCATTGGTCCTTATGTTGGTCCCTAGGAAGGAAGTCCTTCCTCAGAAACCCTTCCTATCAACAATCCAACTCCAGACAATGACCTCTGAACTCATGATACATTTGTACATGACCTTTATTTTTGTTCCATTCTGGGTGCCATATTTTTGAGTTATCTCACTTTTATGTGTATATAGGTAGTTCCCCTGACAATTGTACTTTAAGCTACAAGACAGGAAATTCATTTTGTTCCTCTTTCTCCTTCAAACTTGTGGAATTTATTAGTATATAGAACACATAATGAATTCATGTTACATCACTTTACATAAGTTATGACTAGAACAAGATTAATATCTGAAGAAGACTATATAGTGTAGCAAATACAATTTGTGTTCAAAAGAATAAATTATTACAAATGAGGTCATAAACCAAATGATAAATACATAATCATTAACAGAATTTACTCTCAGTTGGCACTTAAAAAGGAAATCCTGGGTAGTAGCAGATATAAGGAAATCTCCAAGTACTTATAGGAAATATGAGCATACTCAGCTTGGGAAGCCAGGTGCCAGTCAAGACTGGAATATGTAATAAAACCAAGTTGTATATACTTCAAACCAATTCATATGTGTACATAGTTAGAGAACTGTCATCCATTTGGTGCCTGAAAAGAAAGCTGAAATTAAAATAAAAATATAAATCACTAAATATTAAAAAATATGTCAAAAATATTATCACAATAAATATAAATGGGTTAAACTTATAAGAACTACTTCACACTAGATCACAGAGACAAATGTTTTAAAAAGTGATTATAGTCAGGTGGTGGGGGCGCAAGCCTTTAATCCCAGCACTCGGGAGGCAGAGGCAGGCGGATCTCTGTGAGTTTGAGGCCAGCCTGGTCTACAGAGTAAGATCCAGGACAGGCACCAAAACTACACAGAGAAATTTTGTCTCAAAAAACCAAAAAAAAAAAAAAAAGTGATTATAAAAGTTCTGAGCCGGGCGGTGGTGGTGCACGCCTTTAATCCCAGCACTCGGGAAGCAGAGGCAGGCGGATCTCTGTGAGTTCGAGGCCAGCCTGGGCTACCAAGTGAGTTCCAGGAAAGGCACAAAGCTACACAGAGAAACCCTGTCTCGAAAAACCAAAAAAACCAAAAACAAACAAACAAAAAAGTTCTGTTCACTAACATAGTCCAAACCCATGCTAAGTGATTCAAAGATTAAATATTAAGAGAGACTCAGATATACAAAGCAAATGTGTACTGGCTGGTTTTATGTGTCAACTTGACACAAGCTAGAGTCATCAGAGAGGAAGGAGCCTCAGTTGAGGAAATGTCTCCATGAGATTCAGCTGTAAGGCATTTTCTCAATTAGTGATCAGTTGGGGAGGGCCCAGCCCATGGTGTATGATGCTATCCCTAGGCTGGTGGTCCTAGGTTGTATAAGAAAGCAGGCTGAACAAACTAGAGGAAGCTAGTCAGTAAGCAGCTCCCCTCCGTGGCCTCTGCATCAGCTCCTGCCTCCAGGATCCTGCTCTCTTTGGATTCCTGTCCTGACTTCCTTAGGTGATGAACAGCTTTGGAAGTGTAAGCTGAATAAACCCTTTCTTCCCAACTTGCTTTCTGGCCACAGTGTTTCACCAAAAAACCAGAAACCCTAACTAAGACAAATTGGTACCAGCATAGTGGGGTGTTGCTGTGACAGACCTGACCTTGTTTTGGGGAGGATTGTGGAAGGACTTTGAAACTTTGGGCTAGAAGAGCCATTGATTGTTAAGAGCTCAGTGGGTTCCTTTAAAGGAACTGAAATTTTAATGTGTTTGAATTTGTAAAGACTGTAGGACTTTTAAACTTATTTAAGATCTTGGGGGTGATCTTAGAAGATAAGAATGTTAAGAGCACTGCAGAAGCCAGAAGGCCTGGCTTGTGAAGTTTCAGAGGAAAGTTTAAATGTTCTTTCAGGGCCAGTTGTTATTTTGAATTAAGATTCTGTGGTTCTGGTTAACTGGGGCTGAAGAATCAGCTGTGATTAACAAGATACTTGATGCTGGTCATCTGGAGCTAGGGAATTAGTGCCAGTTAAGAAGAGACCAGCATCACTAAGTTGAAATCTTCTGGGACATGTTTCCAGAGAGCATTGAGAAGCTGTGTTCCAGAGGCGGCCCAAGGTTGTACCTCATGTTGGCAACCAGACTTGGTAATATGTAAGAGTCATCCAGGTGGTGCTGGTTTTGAGGGCATGAAGGTGTCATGGAAAGCAGCTGAGGCTCGGCACTGTGAGAGACCACTGATGAAGGTACAGCCTCAGTGGCAGTTGAAGGCCCAGGACTGAAGGGGTCATGCAAAGAAGCTGAAGCCTGACACCACCGTGAGGACAGCCTATTGATGAAAGTGCAGCCCAGTTGCAGAAGAAGACCCCAGTGTTTTGGAGATGCCAGTATCATGGGATGACCACCAAGAATGCAGCAGCAGTGGGGTGGAGCCCGCTGGAGCCTAGAAGACAAGCTGTGTGTGCCGCAGAGGGCAAAGCTGGAGAAGTGACCCAAGTCCTTTGGAGGAGTCCAGAAGATCATGAGTGGATTCCAGACATTAGATGGTTGGAATTTTGTTTTGCTTTGATTTGATTGTGAATGTGCCCTGGTTCCCCCCCCCCACACACACACCTTGAAATAAGAAAGTATTTTACTGGAACCCACAGCTGAGGAACTTTGAATCTTAAAAGACTTTGGATTTTTAAAGAGATTGGCTATTTTAAAGGAACTGAAATTTTAATGTGTTTGAATTTGGAAAGACTGTGGGACTTTTAAACTTATTTAAGATCTTGGGGGTGAATAAGAAAAGAAGGGTTGTGGTTTAATAGTGTTGTGTTTGTGTCAAGTTGACAAGGGGTCAGTTGTACTGGCTGGTTTTGTGTCAACTTGACACAAGCTAGAGTCATCAGAGAGGAAGGAGCCTCAGTTGAGGAAATGCCTCCATGAGATCCAGCTGTAAGGCATTTTCTCAATTAGTGATCAATGGGGGAGGGCCCAGCCCTTTGTGGGTAGTGCCATCCCTGGGCTGGTGGTCCTGGGTTCTATAAGAAAGCAGCTGAGCAAGCCAGGGGAAGCAAGCCAGTAAGCAGCACCCCTCCATGACCTGTGCATCAGCTCCTGCCTCCAGGATCCTGCCCTGTTTGAGTTCCTGTCCTGACTTCCTTTGATGATGACAGCAATGTGGAAGTGTAAGGCGAATAAACCCTTTCCTTCCCAACTTGTGTTTTGGTCATGGTGTTTCACTTAAGCAGCAGAAACTCTAAGACAAAATGCAAGTAGAAAGGGTGAGGGTCTCAAGGTAAAATTTAAGGAAGCAATATACTGATAAGAAGCAACTGATTTAAAAAAAACCCAGAAATTGTTTTATTTATTTGTAGATTTTTTTCATGAAGAATATAATTTAGATTATTCTTGGATAGTATTAGCTGAGACTACTCATCAAAATTAATGAATATGCTTATTTATCTTACAGGGTTTTTTTATAAGCATTAAGTTTTTTTTTAATCATGTAAATTACTTAACTCAGGACTTGCCAACTCAGTCATGCTCAGAAATTGTTGATTGCTCTTGGTATTTGTATTACTAACAATATTGACAGCATATTAATCAGTAATATTAGTGCTGTGAGATACCAAGTATATAATAGAAAGTATTAGAAATTTATAGAACTCTAGTTAAGAGCACAATGAATAGGGTGTGTGTGTGTGTGTGTGTGTTTCTATGACAGTGGATATAATTTAGGCAGTGTAGGTGTGTATATGCCCATGTAAGACACATCTGTGAGCAGGTGTGCACACAAAAGCCAAAGGAGGATGGCAGGTGTCTTTCTCTACAATCCTCTGCATTATTCCCTCAAGACAGGGTCTCTCACTGAACTTGGAGCTATTCTGGCATCCAGAAGGCAGCCAGCCCCAGTGTCCTTCTGTCTCAGCCCTGGGGCTCCAGGTATCCACAGCCATACCCAGCTTTCTTTTTGTGGGATAGAATCTGAACTCAGGTCCTCATGCTTGTCCAGCAAGTGCTCTCACCCACAGAACCATTTTCCCGGCTTTGGAGGGAGTTCACGCAAGTGTTGGTTATGGAAGCATCCAGTGAGAAATCAAAACAAGAAGAGGGAGAGAGGGGAGGATGAAAGGGATGGAAGGAACGTGGAAGAGAGATAGAGAAATTCGATCTGAATAAAAATGGCTTTATGTGGTGTTCTGTGTATGTGGGTACACTTAAAAAAAAAAAAAAGAAAGAAAGAAACTTGCCTGGCAGTAGTGGTGCACGCCTTTAATCCCAGCACTTCGGAGGCAGAGGCAGGTAGACCTCTGGTTTATAGAGTGAGTTCCAGAACAGCCAGGGATACACAGAGAAACCCTGTCTCAAAAACAAAAACAAACACAAACAAAAAACCTCAACACCCCCTAAAAATAAAAAAAAAAAGGCCAACAAATTAGGAATAGAAAGAAATGACCTCAGCACAATAAATGTCATCTATGAGAAGCCCACATGTAAAATTGTGCTCAGTGATGAAAACTAAGAATTTTAAGAATTTCTCCTTTAAGATCAGAAACTGGGCTGGGATTCCTCTCTTCATCACTTCTCATCAGTATAATTTGTACTTTGGAATGGCCCAGCCAGAACAAATGAACCTGAAAATAAATGATAAAGCCATCCAAATTGGAAATAAGATTAAAAAAAATCCCTGCTCTTTTTCAAATTACATCTTAAGTATAAGTAAAATATAATGACCACACACACACACACACAAAACTGTTTTAACTAATAAAAATTCAGCAAGTTGCAAGATGAAGAGTCAACGTGTTAAAGTCGGGTGAATAGCTACAGTGTAACAACAAACAGAATCAGGAAAAGAATCTCGTCTATAATAGAACCAAAGAAATAAAATACTGAAGGCTAGAGAGAGGATTCAGGTAAATGTACTTGCTGCAAAGCAAGATGACCTGGTTCAGCCTCTGAAACTACATAGTAGAAAGACAGAGCCGACTCCTGCAAGTTGTCCTCTGTTGTTGTTTTCTCTCTTTTTGGGGGCCTGCCACCCAGCTCCCAAATAAATCACACATGGAGGCTTATTCTTAATTATGAATGCCCAGCCTTATCTTGGCTTGTTTCTAGCCAGATTTTTCTTTTCTTTTCTTTTTTTGAAGGATTTTTTTATTCATCTTACATACCAATTACAGATCCCCCTGTCCTCCCTCCTCCCGCCCCTCCTACCTCCCCCCCACACACACAACTCACCCCCCCATTCCCTCCTCCAACAAGACAAGGTCTTCCCTGGGAAGTCCACAGAGCCTGGTACATTCAGTAGAGGCAGGTCCAAGCCCCTTCCCCCTGCCTCAAGGCTGTGCAAGGTGTCCCACCATAGGTAGAGGGCTCCAAAAAGCCTGCTCATACACCAGGGATGGATCCTGATCCTACTGCCAGGGGCCCCTTAAGCAGATCAAGCTACATGACTGTCTTGCTTATGCAGAGGGCCTAGTCCAGTCCCATGGAAGCTCCACAGCTGTTGGTCATGAGTCCCCACTAGTTTGGTTTGGTTGTCTCTGTATGTTTCCTCATCATGATCTTGATGCCCCTTGCTCATAGAATCCCTCTTCTCTCTCTTTGACTGGACTTAGCCAGCTTTTCTTAACTTTAAATGATCTCATCTGTCTTTTGCCACTGGGCTTTTACCTTTCTCTATTTCTGTATACCTTTCTTTCTTACTCTGTTGCTGGTTGTGTAGTTGGGTGACTGGCCCCTGATGTCCTCCTCCTTCTCTCACTCCTAGATCTCTCCTCTCCCAGATTTCTCCTTCTATTTATTCTCTCTGCCTGCCATCCTTGCCTATCCTTTCTCCTGCCTCGCTATTGGTCGTTCAGCTATTTAGTAGACCATCAGGTGTTTTAGACAGGCACAGTAACACAGCTTCACAGAGTTAAACAAATGCAACATAAACAAAAGTAACACACCTTAAAATAATATTCTACAACAGACCTCTGACTTCCACACTTATTCTTGGGCATGCATGTGCACACACATAACGATAGATATATAGATGATAGATAGATTATAGATAGATGATAGGTAGATAGATAGATAGACAGATGATAGATAGATAGATAGATAGATAGATAGATAGATAGATAGATAGATGTTAAAAATAATTCAAGAACTAAAAGTAGCATGTACTGTATGACCTGGGAATCCCACTTCTCACTGGCTCTCCAACGAGCTGAATTTGGAACATCACAGATATCAGCACTTTCACATTTACTGCAGCCAAAGGACATGAAAGTGCCAGGGTCTCTGAGGATAAGAAGCGGGGCAGGGGAGAGAACACGGGCCCTACTTGGTGGGTAAATACCAAAATGCATTTAATGTACACATGGAAATTCCATCATGAAACTCCCTTTTTTAAATTAAAAAAATAGAAGGGACTGGAGAGCTGACTCAGGGATTACGAACATGTATTGCCCTTGTAGAGGACATGACTTTGGTTCCCAGCACCCATGTTGGGTGGCTCACAGTTACCTGCAATTCCAGTTCCAGAGGAACCATCATCCTCTTCTGGGCTCTGAAGAAACCTGCATTCACATAGCCATTCCTACACATAAACATATACACATACACATACACACACACACACACACACACACACACACACACACACACAAGCACATACACACATATATATACACATACACACACAAGCACATGCACATGTGCTTTAAAACATACATATAAATGTATATCCTTTGAGTAAATGTCAAAGGTGACACACTATCCTTTCAGGTCTGGGCCTCCTGTGTAGTCAGACACCCTTCCCGGTCACTCAGCCATCTCCCTCCCTCCCAAGTGGAGGAGTTCAGGGCCCAAAGGCAGGAACAGCTGCTGGAAACGTCCCCGGCACCCAGGAGAACAAGAAGGCTGAGGGGGAGTGCCTGGCAGCCTGGAGGAGAAGCTGCGCTCATCTGCCAGGTCTGGAAGCCAACCCCAGAGTGGGCAGTGACTCACCGTTTCTTACAGATTGTGCAAGGCCCCGATAAGCACATACTTTGTTTCTCCTAACCATATCCTAAAATAGGAGCACTATAATTTATCCACATAATTCCTAATGCAGAACGACAGAACTGGGACAATGAGGCCCTTCAAATTGAATAGAGACAGATAGTTATCACACATTAAATGTAACAAGCGACAGGCCATGATAACACAACAGTGTGTAGAATCGTCAGTCAGATATTTGTGCCCTCTTAAAAAAAAAAAAAGAACACACCGCTCTTCTCAAAGACAGAATTCCCCAGTGTGTCCCAAAGTAGTCATCATGGCGTACACTGTTGGAAGGTTAACAACCGAAACACAGGACAGAGGCAAGAGAATAGAAGAAAGCACAACTAACTCACTGATGAAGAGAATTCTTGTAATAAAAGCTTTTCCATTCAAAATAGGTCTCAGTCCGAAACGGGCTCTCCGCCCCTCCCTGTAGTATGCATTCTTGGTAGCGCTGTTCAGAACACTGCCAATCCCATCACACATTTGTTTTATATGGTTTTCAAGTGGGTCTGCAGTTTCCCTCTGGCCAGAGAACTCTATAAAAGCTACTAGGGGAATAAGAAGTTCAGACAGGTCGTCTCCCAGGCTTGGAAGCCACGCCTGGCTCAGCTCTGAGCTTTCGGGGACGGGGGTGGGCAAGAACCTCAGCCAGTCATCACAGTATCTGAGTTTAGGTGACTTGCAAAGAGGAGGGAACAGCCTGCAGTTCTCTTGGGTCATTTGTCAGAACACACTGGAGGCTGGGGGATGGCTCAGTCGGTAAAGCGATTGTCTGGCAAGCAGAAGGACCCACGTTTGATCCCCAGAACCCATGGAAACAGGGTTTTTTTTTTTAAAATCTGAGCGTGGTAGTGTATGCCTATAATCCCAGCACCGGGGAGGGGGAGGCAGAGGGATCCCTGGGACTGGTGGGCCAGACAGCCTAGAGAAATAAGGTTAAGAGTATCCTAAGGAATGAAAGTCAAAGCTGATCTCTGGCTGGGCATAAACACACATTGTACACATACACACACACACACACACACACACACACACCACACAAAACTCAGACTATGGTTTTTTTTTTTTTTTTAAATGCAGGTAGCCCTAGGAACGAGTCTAATCCCGGGTGAAGTTTGTCCTTGCCTATGTGAACATCAGTGCCCTCCCCTAAGTAGTAGCAGGTGGCAAATGGGGTGAATAGAAGCAAGGAGGAGCTTGCAGAATCTGGCTCTCATCCTTCTCACTGGGATCCATTTCCCCCATCCTTTCCTTGCACTCCTCTGTCCCGCTTCCCCACCTGATGGATTAGTGTAAATCTTCCAGGCTCTGGACCTTTGTACAACCAGCCCTGGCCACAAGGCTTTTGGATGAGTTTAGTATTAGCGACTGCCCTGGGCAAGCGTTTTCCTGGTCCTGTCAACACTCAGGACTCCACTCTATCATCTCTTTTCTATATCCCTCATCGAGCCAGCAATGGAACGTGTGCCTTCAATTCAGTGCTTATTAAAGAGTGTGTTGCCAAGTGGTTCTCTAATTGTTCTCAGACACATGCCTCATTTCAAATAAATGGTTAGATTCTTAAAAGGAATGTTTCTACTCCTTTTCCTCCTGTGCAATAAAGCACAGCTTCCTTCTCCAAACACTCACTCGACACTTGCTAATCCACCATTGTACTTACAACCCAGACCAGAGAATTTTTCAAAACCAAACTCAAATCTGTCTCTTTTTATAAACCCCATTTTAAATGTCCTTTTAAGATGATTCTATTGGCCCAGCATGATAGCTCACACCTGTAATCCCAGCACTCAGAAGGCTGAGGCAGGAGGATTGCCATGAGTTTAATCATGACCAACCCAGCCCACAGAGGTCCTTCTCAAAGATCTGGGGGAGATGTCTCAACCACATGCAGGCCTGAAGACCTGAGTTTAGATCACCAGGATTCTGGTTAAATTTGACTCTGGTGCCATACTCCTATAATCCCAGTGATAGCAAGAAGGGAGGGACAGACAGGTGGATCACTGGAAGCTCACTCTCCAGCCAGCAGATCTGGTCAGCTTGGTAAAGTGCCATGAGAGGCCCTGAGGGATAGGACTGTCCTGTGACCCCCACATATATGCACACCCATATTCATGCACATCCCTGTGCATACAGACACACATGAATACACACAATAAATAAATGACTCTATCAAAAGTCACCTTTATGTCATCAAAACACGTATGGTTAAGCAGTGGACAGAAATGTTTGAAAATAATCTCTATGGCAAAGCTGCACAATATTCTATAAAGTCTTGGTTCTTGAAAACTCAGCAACATCTAGGACCAGGCCACATAAATCAGTTAGCAGTTGTAGCGATTCCCAGGGACAGTGTGGCTATGTAAACATTTCTGCAGAAATTGGTCCTTGTATTGCCTTTAGCTACAGAGAAAACCAGAAAACATAAGACATGGAGTTGACAGCTGATGGAAAATTCAAAAGACTGGGTAGCACAGCCCTGAGCCCTGAAGGAAAACAAAATGCTTCTCAACTTTGATGGGGCAGCATCCCAATAAGCTACTTAAAGTCATAACCGTGGTTTCATCTCACGTAGCAGCATGCTGCATGTGGTCTTTGTTCTCTATAACTACATGGCTGAGATGGGGCTCGGCTCACAGCTGGAAGGCCAATGTCTCAGAAAGAATCACACTGCCTGGTGACAGCCCAGGAAGATGCCCCCTCACAGACAACCAGGTTTACTAAATGCCTATCACTTTTGCACCATGGGGAAAGCCAAAGCATTTACCTTGGACTGTTCTTAGTCTGGAACTTTTGTGTGCCTTTCCTGGGGAGATTAACAAATGGTTATTTACCTCAGATACTACACTCAGCACAGACCAAAGAAAAGAACTCCACTGGAGGCTAGCTTGGGAAGCAGTGAGTTAATTGGCGTTATTTACATGAGCATGGGTAAAGGATTCCCTGGAAGAGCAAGTGAGTAGTGAGTGTCCACACTACTGAAGCAAATGTCTCTGTCGGCAACTACCTATAAATACTCAGGGAGGACAGGACTTTGTAAGCTCCTCCTCTTCTCAGTGATGGAACCTTAATGGAACCAATCCTGTGCAGATCTCCTGGGATCATCTCAAGTCCAAGGGAGAAGCAGTCATGCCCTGCCAAGGACAGTGTTCCATAACAGCCCTCTGGGTTAACAGTTAACTGGCCAAATCACCAAGAACCAGTGTGTGCTTGGACGACCCACCTCAGATAAGACATCAGTTGGGAGTCCTGGGGGGATGCAATGGTGAATGGCCAGCAAGCTTTCTGCTCTATGAGTCAGACAGCCCTTTTGCTACCTCACCTTCAAGCTTAATAAAATGCTCAAATCTTTGGACTTCAGTTTATTAAAATGACTTTAAAATAGATATAATTGAACAAAATTGTAATTTTTCACTATGATACACCTGTTCCCAGCCTCTTCATAGTGTTAATTCAGGAGCAATGGCTGGTGCTCTGATGGTGCCTTCAAAGGCTCCACCCTTCCACTGACTGCCCCTTGACAACAGCCTTTCCCTAGAGTCTGGGCCCATGTTATAGAGCATGCCTCATCTTTTCCAAAAGTGTCATGAGACTGTAAGATTTAGGGGGAAGATTCCGTGACATGTTCACAAAAGCATCCCAGTGCCCATCATAAGACCTAGTATACGGTTAGTACTGAAAGGCTTTGGGGTGATGACTCCCTGGGTCCGTGATACTCCACAGCCATGAGGAGCAGCTGGATGAGAGAGTAAGGCATGACAGAACCACCTGCCATGGTTTCTATCTCATCTAACTCTGCAGAGATTCCTAATGAAGCTGCTTTTGATGCCCTGGGGACCTGCACCAGATTGGCCCCATAAATGCTCTATCATTGAGAAGGGGAGGGACTTCCAAGGTCCTGTCCTTCCTAAGTATTTATAGGCAGTTAGTGGTTTGCTGATGTAAGGGTTCATGAGGCCTCACCCCTTCCCTGAGGGTGCCCAAGCAGTTAATGGTGGCTGGCAGAGACAGTTTCTTCAGAGGTGTAACCATCCGTAAGTTGCTCATGGTCTTATGGGTGACCCCAATGAAACTGTTGGTTCACAAGCTAAATGTGGGTGGAATCATTTCATTATAGTCTGTGCTTACTGCAACAACCTTTATCTGGGTGTCCGAGAAGACCCACGAGTCACATTGCAGAAGCCTAATATGAGTCAGATCCCTGAAGCTAACCATTCTAATGGTAAGCATACACCATCATTCAGTCACCCAGATCTGTACCTGGATTCAACCTGTATATTTCTTGTGAGTATGTGTGTGTGCACGTGCAGATTTGTGTGTTCATGTGTACTTGCTTCTGTCTGTGCATGTATACAGAGTCTTCCTCTACCACTCTTCACTGTATTTTTTGAGACAGGGTCTCTCGTCAGAGCTCACAAATTTAACTACGCTAGCTGGCTAGTGAGCTCTAGAAATATGCTTGTTTCTGCCTCGCCAGCACTGCTAGTACAGGCCTGTACCATCATGTTTTACTCTTTTTACTCTCACACCTAATAAGACTGTGGCAATCCTATGCAGCAGAATGTTCTCCAATTGCAGAGTCTTCCTTAGGTGATAGACATCACTCCATTGTGAACCTGCTTTTTCTCATCTGCTAAGTTTCCATATAAACACCTAGTCATATACGTGAGTGCGTGTGTATGTATATGCACACACATTTATAAGTGTGTATAATACTGGGCTACATGGGCCATTTTCATACAAATACATAATCTTGTGGGACTGGGAAGACAGCATGCGGACTTGCATTGAGATCCCAGCATCCATGTAAGAGCTATACAGCAGCATGTGCCTATAATCCTTGCCCCAGAGAGGTGGAGACAACAGAATCCCTGGAGCTCCCTGGACAGCTAGTGCTAATTCAGTGAGCTTCAGGTTCAGTGAGAAACCCTGTCTCAAAAATTCAGGTAAAGGGAGATATAGGAAAACAACCCAAATTGACTTCTGTTCTCCACAGGCAGGCATATACCTGTACCTGAACATATATACATGCATATAACACACACACACACACAGAGAGAGAGAGAGAGAGAGAGAGAGAGAGAGAGAGAGAGAGGGAGAAGTTAAGTGCTAAATGACTGCTCTTTGAGCATATTCCCCATAATACTCTACTTTCTCATCTATCCCCTCCTATTAGGCCTCTGTTTCATTAGACAGTTTCCATCTACTTTCTTGTTATTGTACATAAATGATTTTAGATAGTTATATAAAATCTATGGCTCATAAATAAAATAGACAAACCATATGACCCAGAGATAGCACTCCTGGGTAGTTCCCCAAAGCATTCCAAGACAGCATAGCACATCCACGCTTATCACAGCACTAGTCATACTCACTAATCCACGAACCAGAGACATCAGATCAATGTGTCCGTGTGGCCAGTCAAGTTAAGCACATGGCAGTTCTATCTAGAGGTGAAATCCTATAAAGTCAATATCAGACATTGGGCCCCTCCTGAGAATTCATTCATGGATGAATTTCTGTTTTCTACAGTGACCTTAAATTGAAACAAAACAATTCACAGGAAATGGGGGATTCCATGGGATGTCGGTAGACAGCAGAGCGGAGAGGAGAGACTGAAGTCTTTGCTTCCCATCACTCATGATCCTAGGCACCTCAGACAGTCACTGTGAGGCAGAGCAGGGCCCTCCTGTGTTCAGGAGCTGACGTTCGTAGGGTATCCCACCAACCAGATACTCAGAGTTTGGAGCCTTACCTTGCATAGTCTCTTCTGAAACCCAACAGAAATGTGGCCCTTGGCGGTCTGATCGGGGGTCTTAAATGTCTTTCTAAAGTGAAAATACATAATGTGATCAGTAATCAGCAGCCCTAATGGGGACCACAGCTACTGAAATTAGGAGCAGATGTTCAGCTGCAGTGCCAGTAGCTGTCGACAGCAGAAACGCCATTTATGAGGCGGGCTGGCTCTAATGGGCATTTGTGCAGGCAGAGGTCTGCTAGGTACCTGGAGTGAAAAGAGTTTGGAAAGTCTCCACTCATATATTCAAAACCACTGAGATTATTACATTCCCAAGTACATTAGGCCACTTGCTCTAATGTTATACTCAAGGATAAGTGGTTTATTAAAGAGAGATGGGTAGTTTATTTTTTTAAAGGAGCTATTTGGAGGCCAAACATGGAAACTGCAGGTCACCAGCTCTTTTGAGGCGTCCCCATCACTACATGGCAGATGGTACCACGATGACATCAAATCCAGAGAGAGAGAAAAAGAGAGATCACATGACATGATGTCGTGTGGATCTTGACTGTCAAGTGGGTTGGATCGGGAATCAACTAAAAGACACACCTCTGGACAGGCCTTGTAGGCATTTCCAGAAAGTTTTCACAGAGGGAAAGTCCCTCTCCCAGGGTAGGCAGCACCTTCCAGTGGGCGACTTAGATGTAAAGAGATCCAAAGAAAGAGCAGGGCTGCCTGCCTGTTCCACTTCTGGCTGGTGAAGGTCTAGCCACTGGTGCTG
Organism: Peromyscus attwateri; assembly: GCA_902168425.1. Lineage (NCBI taxonomy): Eukaryota > Metazoa > Chordata > Mammalia > Rodentia > Cricetidae > Peromyscus > Peromyscus attwateri. The sequence goes on along the minus strand of CABHPP010125470.1, from coordinate 13,587 downwards.
CTGCCTGCCTTCGCTAACATTAAACTCCAGGTTCCTGGGCCTTTCAACAGACTGAAGACCAGTGGCTTCCCAGAGTCCTCCAGGCCTTCATCGCCACATTAAGACTGCTGAGATGTTCATCCTCACGGACTGAGCAGCTACAGGTTCTCAGCCTCTGCAGCATGCAGACAACCTCTGTTCTGTGTAAGCCGATCTAATAAATCCCCCTTTATAATATATCTACACTCCACGGGTTTTATTCTTCTAGAGAATCCTGTCTAAAACACCTGATACTAAAAGACAGACATCAGGGACAAGCTTGACTCCAAACTTTAAAAGTTTTGCTACTAGCATCAGGAGAATGGACACAAAACTGTCGATGTGCAAACTCTCCAGAGCCATGCTTAAACCATGTATAAGCCATGGCACTAGGGGAGATCTCCATTTCCAGATTTTCTCCAAGCAGCTAGATTTGAGTTTCGATATTAATGATCATGGATTTTCAAAGGCTTTGACCTATCGCCTCCTCCGTGTTCAAACATAACACGTATATTAAAAGGGCAGGGAGACACATTGAAAGGTGGTCTGTAGAGCTCTGCTATGGATCAACAGTGAAGCCAATCTGAGTTTCAGTCCTGGCTCATACAACTGAGCTCTCTGGCCTTGCATGATCATTCAACCTTTCTGAGCTTCAGCTGACAGCTGTCTCTTCTACAAATTAGATATACATACATACATCATATACACACTATATATATGCATATATATACACTATATATATAAAATCTCCAAGGAGCCAAGGAGAAGTATACAAAAGCACCCAGCAAGCAAGAAACAGAAATGCAATGGCTATTATGCTTGCTGTTAGGACGGAGCCTGGAACACGGGAGGTGCACTAAAGGAATCCTGTTATCACGACACATGTAGCAGGGATGGGAGTGTAGCTCAGGTGAGAGACTGCTGCCCAGGATGCATGTAGGCGGGGGTTCCATCGCCAGCACTACAGAAACCAGACATCATGGTGGACTGTAATCCCAGCACCTGAGAGGTGGAGGCAGAAAGATCAGGAGGTCAAGATCATCCTCAACTACTCAGTGAATTTGAGACCAGCCTAGGTGTACGAGACCCTGTCTCAAACACAATGAAAACCTCACACGGCAAGTCTTCAAGATGGAGAAGAGGATGCTTTTCTAGTGTGCTGGGTCTAGAGAGAAAACCTTCAAGACAGAGGTGCAAGTCCTAAAACACCATGAAAAATGATGAAGCTCCACAACCCACTCCTCCATGCACTCCTGCGTCAGTTTCCCCTTTCAGGCACAGACAGCACACACAGACCCTTCTCTTAATGGAGTAAAGGCTCATTATTAATCAACAATACACCAAATAACGGATTCCCACCACCAGCCCGGACTCTCAAACAAAAGGCTTTCATTGAAAACCTCACAATTAGAGATATTGTTTCTCGTTCCTTGGATGAGGATCCTAAGAAAGAGGTTTTCCTCCACCCCCACATCTCCCATCACCAGCTCCACCATCACAAAGCAACTCTGTGTGCTTCAACATGCACAACACAAGACATGGTGGCCCTTGCCGTCCGTCTCCCGTCTCCACTCTCTCTAGGCCCTACAGTAAGTAGGAACAAGGTTGCTGCCACCCCAGGGTTGTGTGTGTGCGGTGGGGAGGAGGAGGGGGTAGCTGGCTACGCACATTGCTACCTGTTAACTGTACTAGTTACCTTTCATCATTGCTATGACAAAGTATCTGAGGAAAACCACCTAAGGCTCTTTTTTTTTCCTGGCTTACCATTTGAGGGAACAGTCAGTCCATCACATAAGGGAAGGTGTGGAGTATGAGGCAGTCAGTCAGGTTGCATTGGCTCTCGGGAAGCAGAGAGAGATGAATGCTCGTGCTCAGCTCACTTTCTCCATCTTATTCAGTTCAGAACCCCACCCCATGGATGATATTGCCCCCATTGAGGGTGGGTCCTTGCAAATCAATTGACCAACCTGGAAACTCCCTCAAAGACATGCCCAGAGATTAGTATGTTAGATGATTCTAAATCATGTCAAGCTGATCATCAAGATAAATGATCACACTAACATGCCATGTTGGATCCATGGCTGGAGTGATGGCTCAGTGGTTAAGAGAGCCTACGGCTCTTGCAGAGGACCTTTTCTGAGTTCCCAGCACCCACACTGGGCAGTTCTCAGCCATCTGTCACTCCAGTGGATTTGCTACCTCTTCTGGCCCCTATGGGCACCTGTAAGTATGTGATGCACATATACACACTCAGATATCCATGAAAAAAACAAAAATTAATAATAAGAAATCATTAACCGGGAGGCAGAGGTAGGCAGATCTCTGAGTTCAAGGTGAGCCTGGTCTATAGAGTGAGTTCCAGGACAGCTAAAGCTATACAAAAAAAACTCTGTCTTGAAAAAACAAACAAACAAACAAATAACAAAAATAGGAGGAGGAGAAGGAGAAGAAGAAGAAGAAGAAGAAGAAGAAGAAGAAGAAGAAGAAGAAGAAGAAAGTCATCACTGAGACACAATGCGTATTTCCAGCCAATCAGAGATAATGGCAGTAGCCCCATAATACCCCACTACTGCAAACAGTTTACAGTATAGTAAGTGTGCTCCTTCACTTTCAGTAACTATCTATAGCCTTTTCTCCTCCAGTCCCTTAGGAAAATAGGATGGACTTTCCAAATACAAATGTGGAAATCTACACAGTCAGAAAATTCAAGAGATATTGCAGCCAGTGGATCCATAGATAAGAACTGAAGGCAGGGCTCAACAATGTAATGCTCTCTCTGTCTCTCTGTCTCTGTCTCTGTCTCTGTCTCTGTCTCTCTCTCTCTCTCTCTCTCTCTCTCTGTGTGTGTGTGTGTGTGTGTGTGTGTGTGTGTGTACTTTAACTGTATATACTAATCCACTGTACACGGCACTGTGCCAAAGAAGGACATTTTCATATATATTGCACACTTTGCATATCACTGCCCCCCCCCCCCTTAGTCCCCTTGGTTCCTCTAGACAATTTTGCTCCCATTTTTCCATTTGTATGATATCCAGAACCCTTCCTTCTGCTCTCAAATGGTCACAGTCAGAACTCAGCATCAACAGAAAGCAGTGCAGCGAGAGTCTTGCTATGAGCAGCGACCTGGGTGCTTTGGAAGCCAAGCAAAGTATGGAGGGAGCTGAGGCTGGCTGAAGGCGCTCGCTCTCTGAGTCAGAGCTCAACTATTTGGGAGATTCCATCCATCGCCCTGGAGGTTAGTAACTCAGAAAAGACAACCAGTTCTGGCCTCTGGTAATAAACAAGGGAAAGAACCCAGAACTCCGTGGGATCCTGATGGATAAGACAAGTCCCAAGAAAAACTAATTGAAACAGTTGGGAAGCTCCAGACAAGGGCAGTGTTGACAGATGTGGTGGGGTAAGGCTAATGACATGACCAGGCGAGGCTGTGCTGGAATAACTAAGTCCATCCCACTCCACCAATCCCACCCTTCATCTGAGTCATAACGCCAAAGGGAGCAAATCCCCTCCCCCCTGGGGCATCCCCAACCCAAAAGAAAGGAAACCACACTTAAGGTTTGAAATCAGCAACGCAGAACCCACAAGTGGGAAGTGGAGAACTGATAACCATCCCTGGGGCACCTCAGGCAATCATGTGTAATTTAAAAACACGTGCTGCAAACCTGTATTTAAGGCCCATCAGGAGCTGAAAAGTAGCTGCATCTAAACCATGGTTTCTGAACACCGGAGATTATAATCTCAGGAGACAGCTCATGATGAATATTAAGAACACAAAAGATCAGATGAGGCCAATTTGGCTCTGACTCATGAATACAAAGAAAGCAATTGGAAGAGGAGAATAAAGGGTGCGTGTGCTGGCTGAAAGCGGGCACCACCATCATCCACCCACCCTGTTCTTTTCAGGGATTCCTCAATGGGTATGACAGGGAACACGGCATACAGCCCAGGCTTGGCCATCCATTTCCATTTGTGGATCTGGACCTATTCACCCAGAGACCTGGGAACAGGAAGGGTCACACCTGGTACCTCCAGCAGAAATCCGCAGTGGCCACGGTGCACTAACCTCGATGCCTTTATCCAAAGACAGAGGCTGTTCACTCTGCTGCAGAGCCCGGACTTGCTCCTCCCAGAGGATGCCCATTCTCCAGCCCCTGGCTGATGGCGGGAGCTGCTTTGCAGTCAATACCTACTTTCAAGGCCCAGAGACCCCAGTTTCTGCTGTAATACCGCAATCTTCATAAGAAGAACTGTGCTTCATCTCTCAGCAGAGACTGGTCCTCAGAAAGGGTATATTTACATGAAAAAGTGTAAACTCCTCAAAAAAAAAAAAATAAGTGCCCTTTGGGTGTGTATGTTTGTCTGACGATAACTTGCATATGACAGGCAGCTCCTGGCCTCAGTGTGGATGACAAGGTGTGAAGGATGTCTTTGCCCTCTTGTCCCTCCGACTAACTTTCTTAACTGTGTGTGTGTGTGTGTGTGTGTGTGTGTGTGTGTGTGTGTGCGCGCGCGCGCGCGCGTGCTCGTGGAGGTTGGAAGACAACTTGCAGAAGCCATTACTCCGCTTCCACCGTGTGGGCCCAGCGGATCAAACTCAGGTTTGGTGGCAAGTGCCTTTGCCTGCTGAGTCCCCTCTTACTGGGCCTAACCTGTGTTTTTGACTAACACTTACTCATGAAGGGATAAACCAATTTCCTGTACAAATGTAATTGGTGACATTAAAATTCTTCTTATAACATTTTTGTTTGCTTTATGGTTTTTCTTTTGGTGTTGATATCTTTTCTCCCTGGAAACACAGAAAAAAGTCTCTGGATGTCCCAGTGAAGAGATTCTATATATTTATTTTTTTTTATTTCTCTTTCATAAACTGTGTGGTATTTTCCATTGTTGCTAGGAATATCACTACTAACACTCTGTACATAAAAAATATACACTTAAGTGCTATAAGTTAAATATGGTTTATGAAAAGATTCACCCCTGAAGTCAAGGTCCCTGAAGAGTATATCAGAATTTCCAGCAGACTAAATGGTGTGTCTGTGTGTGTACATATACACGCATATTCATGTGTGTGCACATATATATCTTTGCATATTCACGTGTGTGCATGTGTGAGAGTGTATACATGTGTTCATGTGTGTGTATGCATGTTTGCGTACACATATAAGAGTATATGTGCATCTGTACTTCTTTATACATACACATGTGTGCATGTGTGTGCGTGCACACGTGTGTTATTCAATTTTTCCCTTTGCTGTGACCTCCCCTATGCAATGAGGGGAGAGCACATATTTGTCAGTTTCAAAGCAGTAATCGAGTGTTTCATGCACACTGCTGTTCATCATGGAGATCTGCACCTTGGTGCACGGGCCTTCAAGTTCCTGTCACCTCTGTGTGGACTCCTCCTAGGTGAGGAAAAGCTGGGCGACTGTCTCACCAGGCCGCTACCCAATGCATCCACAGGCTTGCAAACATTCTAGTCTAGACAATAATTAAAGTCAGAAATGCAGCTTAATTAAAGCATGTCTCTCTGGAGCCCTGGGGGCCATTCCTTGTGCTCACTACAAGTACTGTTTACACAGGCTGTTCAGGGGTGTGCTGGGGGATATCCTGTCGGGCACAATCTCTTAAATTGAGTGTGAGAAAGGGCCGTGATGGGGTATGGCAGGGTTAGATGGGCGCGATGGAAAGAAAGAGGATGTTTTCCGAACGCACACACAGAGGTGTCAAGGGTCATCACCACAGGGCAGGGTGGCGGCTCGGGGGACAAAGTGTCTGCTGTGCAGGCACAAGGAACTGCATTTGGGTCCTCGGAACCCACGTGACAATGCTGGGCATGGAAGTTTGCATTGTAATCCAAGCACTGGGTGGGCAGAGGCCAGAAGTTCCCTGAGGCTTGCTGGCCAGTCAGTACAGGCTTCTTAATGAGTTCCACCCCAGTGAGAGACCCAGTCTCCAAAACATAAGACCCTGCCTGAAGAGTGACAACAAAGGTTAACCTCTGTCTTCCACATGTTCACACATATGCATACACATGCCCCATGCATATACACACATGAGTACATACATATGTGAGCATATACATACCTGAGCACAGATACACATGCTCTATCTCTGTCTCTGTCTCTGATTCTGTCTCTCTTTCTTACACACACACACACACACACACACACACACACACACACACACACATCACTTCCCTGTAACTGGGATATCAAGGGAACAGAAACTGAATTCCCTCTGTTAAGCTCACAATAAGCTCTCCGAGCAAACACGCATCAGAAACCACAAACCAGCAGTTTTGGAGGGCTTGGCTGGCATTTCCATATATGTTTGTCTGTTTACAAAATATCTTATCACTTTCTTCACTAGGGACAGCATTTCGAATGTGCAGATTCTACCTAAAACTACAAGATCTAGCTTCTCCTGAATAGTTTTTAAAAAGTTTAAAAATACGGACTCAATTTAGTTTCAACAATTATGCCACTGATGCCAGACCAGAATGATGCCGTATCTGGGCCGCCTCCTGCTAACCTTCTCCTCAGATCACCTCATCGAGGTCAGTCCCCACCATCCTGCCACCGAGGACCAGTGGCAGTTCTGATGCTCACACAGCTGACTTCTTTCTCTCTTCTGGTAGTTGCCTTTATTTATATCACCCCCATGGTCTTTGCAGCTATATCCGTATTTCAGACCTTCCTTCCTTTCCTCTCTCTCTTCCCACTCTAAGCCACACCTCCTGGCTATAACCAGTGGTGTCTTCACTTCAACCTTTCCTTTTGTATGTCTGAGTGTGTACACATGTGTATTGGTGCACTCACATGAGTAGTCGTGCATACATGTGTAAGAGCATACAGGTGCAGACTGGAAGAGTACCTCTGATGGCCACCTAGTCTGTTGAGACAGACTTCCCATTGGCCTGGGGCATGGAACAAGCTGGGCTGACTGGCCAGAGAGTTCCAGGAATCCTCCTGTCTCCACCTTCCCAGAACTGGGATTACAGCCAGTGTTATGTGGATTCTGGATGCCAAGCTCAAGTCTTTGTGCTTCCACTGCAAGCCCTTTACCAGCTGAGCCTCCTCCCTGCCCTGAGTCCTCCTTTAGGCTCTGCCCACTGGCCTCATTAGAGATGGGTCAGGACCAGATCGCAGAACAGAATGATGTGGAAGAGTAAGACAGTTGGACAGAGTCAATAAACCAATAGTCACAACTCACTAGGGTCCTCTGGAAAATGAGGGTTCAGACCCTCACCCCTCACCCTTCTCTGTGATCCTGATCAATATATAAGATCTTGGTCAATATGTCAGTGTAGAAGATCTCATCCATATGTAAGTATAAAGACGTGTAAAGCTTCTCCCTTCTCTTGCATAGAATCCTGCCCTTCCTGCCATACAGGATAGTTGTAAAAGGCAGAGAAGACAGTCTAAGAAGATGACCTACATAGCTCATAAAACTAAGTCAACTGAACTTTTTGTTTTTTTTCTAAATTACTAGATTGCACAGACATAGGGAAACTATCTACCATTCCCAATTCTCTTAACTTTCCTTGAAAAAGTAACAGTATAGCAATGTATATGTAATATATGATGCTTTCAACATCCACCCAACAAAGAGAGTGGGAAAAAGATAGTCACATTATAAACCTACCTTAGCACTATTACCAACATCGCTGAGTTTAAAGGAAATCATGCAATGTAGAATCTCAACCAAATAGAACCCAAAGACTTGAAGATGTTTATCTACCATCTAGCACAGGGATGGAGGTGAGAGGGGTGTTCTAGGATCTAGGGTGCCTGCCAGACATTGACTCATTTAAAATCAGATTCTCTCCTACCCCTTCTAGAACCTGACCTACAGACTCACATGTTCTTTGCCGGTATCAGCAGGGTCATCAGGAGTCACCAGTGCCCTGTTCTGCCACTTCAGCCCACACGATCAGGCTGCACCTTGCTAAGGTATGAAGTAGATTAAAGCGGTAGATTAACGTCACTACGCTGGAAACTGAACGGGAAGTCTCGGGTGACTGGCCGACATCCGGAACAATAAATCACAAGTGGGGTTAAACTAGAGGGTAAGAGCTTAGACTCCCGGGTTGGGAAGGTCACGGGATTAAATCTAACTCCACCACACACTTAGGCAAGCTATTTGGCCAGGCGGTCTCTACTTCCTTTTATTAAATACTAATGCTTACTCCACCCATGACCTTGTGTAGATTAAATAGTATAGCATATGTGTGTCGAGTGTGGTGCAGTGCGGGGCTTATGTATGATAAACCCCCAGAAAATGATTACATCATCTAGCACCCCAAGTAGCCTATCCGTGAGCAGGCTGATTAGCAGTACCTATGTGGACAGATGGCCACTTTGCAGGCCAAGGTACAGTTCCCAGATGAGTCTATCGGCCGTATAGGACCATCTCCTACCAGAGACGTTTCTCAGGCTGGGTGGTATATACACATCCTTTTGTGTGAAACCTTTTGCAAGTTACAGACCTCTGTGGAGCACGCTCTTCACCAGTGCATGCATCCACAGGAATAGAGTCCTCCTTGCCTGCCCTGGCTTTGTGCTTAAGACCCGAACAAGACAAGTCCTTCAGCATTCCGTCATGGATGGAGAGGGGCTCATGAGGCCCTCCCTCTTCCTGTGACATGCTGGGAGGGGGCAGTCATATTCATTAGTGGTGAGGGCACTGGTAAATTATCCTTGCTCAAGTAAATAACCCGTCCTCACGGGCACACAGGCAACACTAATTGCAGTGTCACGTCCAAAAAAAGACATGAAGGTGGAAGAGGACCCTTCGGAGGAGATTTAATGGGAGAGGGATGGAGGAGAAGAGAGGGTCATGGGAAGACTTAGAACATCCTATATGTGCGTGAAACTGTGGAAGAATAAATAAATAAAAGAAAAGAAATCCACTGTGCATGTATACACCGGTTAGACACTGACCTGAGCTCTCCTCTAGGATGAAGGGATGCCAAGGGTCCCTCCCCTAATAGAGACTGCCTCCCAGGAAGGGAGGAGACAGGTTCCAGACACCATTCTAATACAGAGACTAAAAGAAGCTAAGATGTTAGGGTTGAGTTTAATTTTTATTGTTAGGATTTTTTTTCCCCTTTTTGTTGCTGGTTTTTGTTTTCTTGAGAAAAGGTCTTGCTATGTGGCCCAAGCCATCAGCTTTCTGGGTGATGCCCCTGCTTCTGTGACTCCAGCGTACTGCTGCTCTACCCCGGCCCGCGAGTTGAAGGTACTGAGTCCGGTATTGCCCAGTTCCTTGTGCACTAAGTGCTACAGCGATACACATTGTATCCAGGAGACCACAGCAGCCTTAGAGCCTCGGGAGGCAGATTCCGCACAGCCACGCAACTTTCGGTCTACTGTAAGGAACGGCAGAGGAAAGGAGCGTACAAAGGGAAGTGTATTTATCTCTCGAGCTTTGGAGAGAGAGGAGAAAGAGGAGAGTGAGAGAGAAAGAGAGAGGGAGAGAAAGCAGGGGAGAGAGGAGAGGGAAGAAGAAAGAAGGAGAGAGAGGGGAGAGAGAGACGGAAGTGAGAGAAAAGAGAGAGGAAGAGAAGAGAGAAGGAGGAGATGGAGACAGGACAAGAGAGAGAGAGAGAGAGAGAGAGAGAGAGAGAGAGAGAGAGAGAGACTATGGGACTATGTCACCAGTAACTTCAGGACTTCCTAGAAGGCCTCATCTACCATCGGTTCCATCATCCCCTGCGGGGCATCTCTTTGCAGGTGTGGCCTTCAATCAATTGAACCCTTTAGAGCCCCCTTAAACAGTACCAGGGTCACAGTAGTGTGTTCTGGCCGCTTCGCCTCACAGCAAGGACTCACGAACAGAAGCATTTATCTCAGTGGAGGAGAGGACACAGAGCAGAGGACCCTGGAGCTCGCTGTGGGGCACCTGTGGTGCTAACACAGTC
>CABHPP010125469.1:11494-71617 GCA_902168425.1 Peromyscus attwateri | reverse complement strand
TATATATATATATATATATATATATATATATATATATATATATATATATCTTTAGGGCTGTGCTCACCTAGAAAAGACTATTTCTCTCACTTTCAGCATTTTTTATTTGCCTGTAGTTCTTTGTCTATAGTCTTTGTTCTTCCACTGTGGCATGTTTGTTGTTGGCCCTTGTTCAGATCATGTTTAGTTAATCATGTTGGTGAGATTTTAAGTGCATCATTGAGTAGATTTTTTAATATAAAGTGTGATTGCTTCCTTGCTGCATGAATTTTAAGAACAGTGAGAGAGCTGCTGGTTACCCTCAAGGCATATAGTTGAGCAACTAATGTACCCTTAGAGTTATTGTGCCATGCTGGTTATTGATGTGGTTCATCAGCATCATAGCTGTGTAGGACTGTTGTTTGGCTTTGCTTTGGAAGTTTTCATGGTGCTTATTGGACTGTGAAAGCTATTCCTAACTTCAAGTAAAAAGGTGAATTTGGAAAAGATCATATTGAATGTAGTAACCAAGACCTGGACAGACAGACAATACATTTTCTCTCTCATTGGATGCTTCTAGATCCCAATCTTCAAATTTTAGTATATTGCCTGGAGTGAATCCAGAAAGAAGAGAAGCAAAATAGAAAGATCACCAGGATAGTACATTTGGGAAGCAGTAGAGAAAGGAATAACAGGGTATATGTAATCTGATCAAGGATATTGAAAGGGGGGATTGGAGGAGGGTAGAGGGCAGTAAATATAAAAAAAGGAATGTCGAATAAAGTAAAATAAGGGCATCTAAAAATTTATAAGGAATCATTCTATTTACTATTAAAATATTCCCCAAATACATATAATTCTGTGACAAATATGCATAGATGGTTAATGAACTTTTCTTATCTGGGCTGATAAAGCTCCCTCTAAGAGCCAAAATGACCTGACAAAAATCCCCAATATCAGCCATGAGAAATCCTACAGAGTTTCTTCATTTATTGGGATTTTGAAATCTTTCATGACTTCTTCTTGAATATTTCTACATATGAAAGAAAGTCATGTGAAACTAGAGATTGCTTCATTGCATTTTCAGTGTTGATGCCTTTTTCTCTGTTTTTCCTTCTTAAAAAAACTTAATAATTCTAATCTGCTGATGAAAGGTTAAACAAAAGCAAAAACAAATATACCAGAAAGCAGCATCGGTGTATTATTCAGATCTAAGAAGAATTTCATTGTCTTTTGCCACAACATGACGTTAAGTCTTTTATCACATTGAGCAAGTTATATTCCATTTCTAGTTTGTTGAAAATGTTCTATCATGACTTTATATAATACATATATAAAATTCAGGTTCACTGATAATTCCCTTGGTGATTTCCTTTACTGCATTTGAAATCCATAGTCACAATGTAAATATTCCCTGTATAATTGAATACAGTGTAACATCTGGATTTACTGTTTCTGTGTGAATATGCACACGCATGTAGCCACAGAAGAGAGTTTTAATTGAGATGTGGAAGAGTACAGACAAAGGTAAAAACAAAGTTTGGGCAATATTTTTAAGAGAAACTAAATTTCACAATATTAAAATATCTGTATTATTAGGTAACTTTGTCTTTACAATTTTTTAGCCATTGTGTTTGAAATAAGCATAAAAAATTTTTAGCAATGCAATTAAATAATATCAAGGCGAGTTCTTTATTCTGTTGTGAATAGTCATTGCAAGAGGATGGATCCAGCCTTAATATTCACATTCAACATTTGAGATATGAAAAGTTTCAATCAAAGAACAAAGAATATCCTCAATGAAAAGATACAAATAAGTATAATAAATTTTATTGAGATTACTTGTCAAATACTGAGAGAAAAAATCTAGTTATTTTATTTGTAACATGCTAGTAACCATTTTTGAGTCTATATTACTATTGTATCAGTTAGATGTGTAAATTCTCCTTACCAGGAATAATAGTTTCAATGGAAGTCTACTTAAAACATTTTAAAACTGAAATTAAAATCCTTTCTGAAAAATCTTTGAAAAAATCCATAGGGAAGCATATTATCTTGATGACAAATTGAATATAATATATGTGCAATTTTTCTTCAGAAAAACACAGAGTATTCAATAAAACCCTGAGTGGTAGGAATGTAAAACCTTCTATTGAGTTGTTAGTCAGGGAAGTCCAAGATAAAATAGGCTGTTGGTATTGCATTTGGTTGCCATCAAGAGCTCATGAGTAAGATGTCACTGCTGATAACATCATACACTTGGGACATAAAACTTAAAGGAATATATCTGGATCTGAACTGGAATTCTTCTTCATGAATAACAGCTCTCAGAATTGGAACAATATATACAAGATGTATAGAGGAGGAAAATCAGGCAATATTTCTATCTAGCTGTAATACTTACAGACAAACTACAACAATGACCAGAATGGCAAAGTGTAAACAAAATCAGTGCAATAGTGGCACGTATATACTGGGAGAAACCAAGAGTCACCTATTTGGACTTTAAGCCTGCTCAGTAGGAGGGAATCCATGCTTGCTACTATAAACTTAGACTGTTATCTGCAAGGAGTAAGGCCATAGAACATAGAGGAGAAACTGCTACTACCACTTTCCTAAAGCAGTATACTTTCTAACTGCTTCATACAGATAAGTATGGTTCAGAGCTCTGATTAAAACAAAAAACAAAAACAAAAACAAAAAAAACTTGGTTTTGCAGCAGATGGAGACCATTAGAGACCATGAAAACTACTCAAATTGTAAAGAATAACTGACCATGGGGTGTACAACTATAGTTAATATATTTACAAAATTTCCCTTACACTCAAGACTCAGGGAATATCACACAAGAAAGGAGTATAAGGGTCAGAGGACCATTACTTTTTCTGTGAGGTGTGTGAGGTAGTCTCTTCTTAAAAAAAACAAACAAAATAACAACAAAAAGTGAGAATATGATTAGAGTGTCATAGATAGGAAGGCTGTATTTGGAATGAGTTGGGGAAGACAAGTAGGGGGTTGAATACAATAAGAATATATTGAATAAAATTATTAAAAAATTAATGAAATGTATTATTAAAAATTTCCTTTGTATAGCTATCATTATGGTGATATTTTCTTTTGTACTAAAATGTTATTTGTATGTTAATAAATAAAGTTGCCCGGGGGTCAGAGCTATTAGCAAGCCATAGGAAAGCAGGGCAGTGGTGGTGTATGCTTGTAATCCCAGCACTTGGTAGGCAGAGTTAGGTAAGTCTCTGTGTGTTCAGGGATACAGCCAGCATTGGATACACATGCCTTTAATCTCAATACCAACCATAGAACACCTGGAGGTCTATACAGACAGGCCGTGATGAGGCGGTCATGTGGTTGGGTTTACAACCAATGAGAAGGCAGAACAGAAACTCTATATAAAGACTTTAACACAGGAAGTAGCTCTCCTTTGGAGAGGTAGGACCACTGCAAGAAGAAGGGTAAGGTTTTAGCTCTTAGCTCTGACCTCTTGGCTTTCTTCTTTGCATTGGTTCTGTGTTTCTTATTTAATAAGACGGTTGGTTACATCTACATTTGGTGCCCAACATAACAAGAATCCATTAAAAACTGCTTGGCTTGGCTTGGAGGGAGGTCCAGTTTCCCACCCGAGCGGCAGGCCCAGGTCTGCTTGGTCTTAGACCAGTCTGACCATAGCCCCAAGCGGTCACACACAGCTGTTGCTACTTGCCTAAAGCTGGTGCTACAAACAACTCAGGCCTGCCCTGCCGAACAGGACCCCTACCTGTAAAGCCAACACCCGTGGTCAGGACTTAAGGAAGCCAGAGCCCAGGCTTGACTCAGTTCAAGCAGGAAAAGGTGGCTGGATTTAAGCTTTTAGCTAGAATTTTTGACTTCTCTCTCTCTCTCTCTCTCTCTCTCTCTCTCTCTCTCTCTCTGTCTCTCTCTCTCTCTGGATTCATACCTCGGACACCAGGTGACTGTTTTGGAATTCCCTCGGATTTCTACTGTTCTACACAGACTCGGTAAGTCAATTAAAATATCTATTTAAAAGAGAATTTTTTTCTACATTAAAAAATGAGATTTATGTGTACATTGGAAGGAAATTGGGCTTTGTTTGAAATTTTAGGGACTCTGACAATGGAACAACTATATGAGAAGATTAATATTGATCAAATTAATCAGTTTATTACTTTTCTTATCCTCATTTTCCTATTTAAAAAGATAGTCAATTTAAGTGCCAGGATAACAGTCTTAGAAAAACCTGTTAAACCTGTAAAAATGAATTATAGAGAAATCCAAATTCAGATAGATGAAATTAACAGTGGAGTTGGTTCAAAATTGGATCATAAGGTTACAGAAAGAAAACCTGTTTTCACACAATCACCCTTAATTTATCCGGTAGCTGTTACAGCAGCTACCTGGTGAAGAGAATGACAAAATACTTGGATGCCAATTGAAATGTTAGACTAACAAAGATTTAAGGAAGCAATAGCATCTTATGGCATGCGTTCCCCATATGAAAGACAAATGTTAAACACCTGGTCAACTTGTAATAGGATTCTACCACAGGACTGGCGGGAGCTGGCACAGGCTGTTCTGGAACCTGGACAAAATCTCCAGTGGAGAATGTGGTTTAAAGATGAGGCTAAAAATATAGAAAAACAATGGAGGGATAAAGGAATACAAGTCTGCCAGGATCAGCTTATTGGAGAAGGCCAATATGCTTCAGTACAAACACAATGTTTATTTGATGTCCAAACCTTAATTCTGTATCGAACGGCAGCCTTGAATGCATGGAACAGAGGTGAGGAACCGGGAAAAAAAAACTGAGTCATTTACAAAGGTTATAAAGGGCCCAAAAGAATCTTTCACAGATTTCTTACAAAGATTGACTTCAGCAGTACAGAGAATGATCCCGAATTCAGAGGCTAGTCAGATAATAATTGAATCTTTGGTCTTTGAGAACGCAAATGCAGCATGCAAAAGAATAATCAGGCCATTAAAGGCAAGATTTGCACCCTTGGAAGATTGGATTAGAGACATGGTTAATGTTGAGGCTCATGACCATGATGATATGTGGGTAGGAGAAGCAATGTCAAAAGGTTTGAGAAATGTTAGATGTTTTTGGATGTGGAAAGCAAGGACATTTGAAAAGGAAATGTAAAGAGGTCATTCCTAGAAATAATATTTCTTCAAGGAACACTGGCAACAGAATGCCCCTTCCTTCTGGAGTATGCAGAAGATGTGGTAAGGGAAAACACTGGACCAACGAATGTAGATCAACAAGGGACAGACAGGATAATCCTTTGCCTTGGGCTTTGGGAAACTCCCAGAGGGGCCTCAGGCAGGCCCCCACAGCAAATCCAGTTCAAACCTTTCCTGCAGTCATAGAGGAAACCCCTACTCAAAGCAATTAAATAACCAAATGCCTATTGGAAAAAAACATGTTGGTCGAGATGATGAAACAGATAGAATAGGAAATTCGGGGAAAAAACATAAAGAAAAATTTTTGGCAAACTTCTATTAATGAACAAAGACCAAAATTAACAATAAAAATAAATGGTGTTTTGTTGTCTGGTCTGGTAGACACAGGAGCAGACATTACCATAATTGCACAAGAATTTTGGCATCCAACTTGGCCTCTTCAAGAGGTAAACATTCAACTGTTAGGAATTGGGACGTTATCTCGAGTGAAACAGAGTGCAAGATGGCTAGAATGTATAGGTCCAGAAGGACAGAGAGGTAAATTAAAGCCATATGTGGCTAACATAGCCATGAACCTGTGGGGTCGAAACTTATTACAACAATGGAATACTCAGATAAACATCCCTCCAATCTCAGAAACAAATCATAAACTAGTACATGTTTCTGAGAGAAATATTAGGAGATATTATTCTAATGAGTGGTCACCAGCCATCCATGTTATAAAAAAACAGGGCACAACAACTGATAATCTTCCAAAAACACCAACAGCTCTACCTTTAAAATGGTCAACAGACAAGCCTATATGCGTTCAGCAAGGGCTTTTAACAACAGAGAAACTACAGGCTTTAGAAGAGCTGGTAGAAGAACAGTTAAATGCTCAGCATATTGATGAATCAACCAGTCCTTGGAATTCTCCTGTATTTGTTATTAAAAAGAAATCTGGTAAGTGGAGAATGGTAACAGACCTTAGAGCAATTAACAAAGTAATTCAGCCAATGGGCTCTCTACAATCTGGAATTCCTTTGCCTACTTTGTTACCAAAAGGATGGCCTCTCATAGTTATTGATTTAAAAGACTGTTTCTTTTCAATACCCTTACAAGAAAAAGACAGAGAAAGATTTGCTTTCACAGTGCCTACTTATAATAATTCTCAACCTGTTAAAAGATTTCAATGGAGGGTCCTCCCACAGGGAATGTTGAATAGTCCAACTTGTGCCAATATTTTGTACATCAGCCATTGGAAGTGGTACGTAAAAAATTTCCTAAATCTATAATCTATCATTATATGGATGATACTTTACTAGTTGACTCAAATCCAGGTACTTTAGAAAGAATATTTGAAGAAGTAAAGAAAATTTTGCCTTGCTGGGGATTACAAATTGCTCCTGAAAAGATACAAAGAGGAGATTCTATTAATTATTTAGGATATAAAATAGAGCTACAAAAAATTAGACTCCAAAAGGTACAAATTAGGAGAGATAGACTACAGACTCTTAATGACTTTCAAAGATTATTTGGAGACATTTCTCATCTAAGAACTATTGTTGGGGTGAAAAATGATGAACTAAATAATTTGTTCTAAACCTTAGAAGGTGACAAGGACTTAAATAGTCCAAGAGAAGTATCACCTGAAGCTGAGAAAGAATTGGCCTTGGTAGAAAAGAAAGTACATGAAGGACATGTAGATTGTATTGATCCAAAGCTGGATTGCATTTTGGTTATTTTACCTTCTAGGCATTCTTCTACAGGAATATTAATGCAGAGGGAAGATATTATATTGGAATAGATATTTTTACCAAATAAACCAAATAAAAACTTAAAAACTTATGTGGGAAAAATCTCTGACTTGATATGGAAAGGAAAATTGAGACTTCATCAGTTAGCAGGAATAGACCCAGCAGAAATTGTCATACCTTTAACTAAGGAGGACATTGAAAAATTATGGATAGAAAGTGAACATTGGCAAAAGGCTTGCAATAATTTTTTTGGAGAAATTAACAGCAAATATCCCTAAAGCTGTAGAATTGATCTTATAAAGAGAGCTGATTGGATATTGCCTCGAATTGTATGAGAAAAACCCATATCTGGAGTTCGTACATTTTATACAGATGCCAACAAACAAGGAAAGGCAGATTACAAATCAGAAAATTTAAGTAGAGTGGTTCAAAGTCCTTATAATTTAGTTCAAAAATCAGAATTGCATGCTATTCTGTTGGTATTAATGGATTTTTCAGAACCTCTCAACATAGTAACTGACTCTCAGTATGCTGAAAGAGTGGTATTACATATTGAGACTGCAGAATTTATCCCTGATGCTTCAGAATTAAGTTCACTATTCATTCAGTTACAAGATACAATCAGGAAAAGGAGTCATCCTTTATATATAACTCACATTCGATCCCATACTGGTCTGCCAGGCCCTCTAGCACAAGGCAATGATGAGATTGATAAATTATTGATAGGAAATGTGCTGGAGGCCTCAGAATTTTATAAAAAACTTCATATCAATAGTAAAGGTTTAAAAAAGGTTTTTTCCATAACCTGGCAACAAGCCAAAGAAATAGTAAAGAAATGTCCTACTTGTTCCTTCTACAGTCAAACACCATTACCAGCAGGATGCAACCCAAAGAGTAGTCAGAGGAATGAAATCTGGCAGATGGATGTGTTTCACTTTGCAGAATTTGGAAAATTGAAATATGTACACCATACCACTGATACTCATGAGGATTTCAATGGGCAACTGCTTTGAGTTCAGAAAAAACTGATTCTGTAATCACTCATTTGCTAGAAGCTATGGCCATTATGGGTATACCTGCACAAATCAAAACTGACAATGCTCCATCATATGTCTCTGTTAAAAGGAAACAGTTTTTTTTTCCTTATTACAATATAAAGCATGTTGCAGGTGTATCACATAATCCTACAGGTCAAGCTGTTATTGAAAGATCAAACAGAACTCTAGAAGATATGCTAAATAAACAGAAAGGGGTAACAAAACCCCCCAGAAACAGATTACATACTGCTCTATTAACTTTAAATTTTCTCAATGCCAATGAGAAAGGAACAACAGCTGCAGAGAGACATTGGATAACAGAAAAAACTACAAAATTAAATCAGCCTATATACTTTAAGGATGTGCTGACCTCAGAATGGAAACCAGGATATGTGTTACATTGGGGATGTGGTTTTGCTTTTATTTCTACAGGAGAAGATAAGATGTGGGTACTATCAAAATTGATAAAGGTTCAATTTGAACAAGAGAGACCTCTTAATTAGGGGAGGTGATAGTTCATCAACCAGCATGAACATCCAATTTAAACTAACTTATACCAGTAACACATGCCTTTTCATTTAATCAGATAATAATTTGCCAAAAAGGAACATCCCCAAAAAACCTTGGGGAAAAGTTTTTGTTTTTGTCTTTAGGAGAATGAAGGTTAAGGAATCTGAAGAACATTGGACAAATGGGACAACTGAAAAAAAGGAACAAATCGTCTATCCCAAGAAACAGAGTGAAATGGCGTATGGGTATATCATCTAAAAAATTTTATGTCTTCCTAAATGTTTGTTTCTGCTTTTCTCTAAAGATTTAACACTATTGGTCTTCTAATAGTCCCAATTCAATTAAAATTTAAAGCTGACTTTGGAGTTGGAGAATGGCTCTCTCCTTCTTTAAACTGCAGCATGTTGTAAAAAGGAAAATGCAAACTCCCTGTATCATGCCAGAAGAAAAGAGCCATCTTCTGCTATGGGACAGGAGAAAAGCCAAATTAATTAAGGAACTATTCTATTACTAATCTCAACTCTTTGATTCTATTCTGACTCTTTAAACTTTTCTTAAAGTATGAATTTTATATCAAAATTTACAAGATTAATATATTTATAGATATACATACATTTTCAACTTTGTTAAGACATAAATGGTCATATAGAATACTAACTAATTCTAGAAAGAAAAAAGCTTTCAATTAGCTGCATATATATGTCTTTGTGTTCGAGTCTCTTATCAGTTTTCTGCAGGAAATCATGGCCAGGCCTAACATCAAGTGAAGTCTCCAGGAAGAAGATGAGGCCCCACAACAACAACAATTTCACGTGGACAATAATAACATCACTAAGCTGACAAACATCATCTACAGATTAGCTTTGAACTACAAAATGCTCAGAGCAACTTTGAGAGAGTTAGCTGAGATGATCCAGTCTCAAAGACTACTTGAATAAGGATTTGAGATAAACCCTGAACTTTGGCATTATACACAGACTGGATAACGAAGGATATAGCTACCTTTCCTAGAATTTGACAATTAACCTAAAATTTTTCTTTTCAGGATAAAGATACCTTTGCCCATACCCAGCAGGAAGCAATTTTAAGAATACGACACCCACATTCCCAAAGAGGTGGTGTGGGGCGGGTGATTTTTTTTGTCTTTTAATGGGTTATGGGTCTGGGATAATTTTCATTGATTTGGGGGGGTTGGTTACAAGTTGTTGTCAAGGGTTAGGAAAAGGGTTAAGCCAAGGAGATTAGATTTAAGGTTCTTGTTTAAAAAAAAAAAAAGAAAAAGAAAAAGACAATTACTAGTGTTAAATACTTTACATTGGATTGGATTGTTTTATATTGTATACAAATTATATATATTGAAATTCTTAGAAAAATGCTATATGTATATTTCTAACTGTATTTAAACCGTTCATTTAACAATGTAATACAATTTTCTGATCCTTGAATGTTATTATTACCAACTATTAGGATGATATAAAGAAATGAAAGTTAGTAGTTAGACATTATAATAGAACTTTTAGTCATATTAGGTATGTTTTCAAGATTGAGCAGATATATTTTAGATAGACAGGTCATCTTCAAACCCTTCAGAGATCTACAGAATATGGCATTTAAAATGTTTTAATAACTTAGAAAATTTTTCTTTTTTGTTATGACTATGAGACATGTCGGCTCCTGAAGTACCAATCTACTTCAGAGAAAATATGGGCTTTGAAAAAAATGCAATTGGAGTTAACTTTCATTGTGGCAAAAGTTAGCCACTGGACAACACAGTATCCTTGAATCAACTGCTGACAAACAGGACAGACAGGACATGAAACAAAGGACTACTGATTCTTGCCCAAACAAGTGTGGTTATGGTTTTATCAAAAGGCATCTTCTGAGGCCAGGACAATATGGCACCATCCCTGAAGTGGCCTTCACAATCTTGAAAAGGTACAGTGCCCTTTTCTTCGAAGGCAGCTGAACTGGCAATGGGCCGATGGCTTCTGATGTGCTATGGAACAGCAGCTGAAACAGTTATTCTTGAAGAGTAACTAAGCTCACACCTCTCAATAGTAGAATGGCAATTAATAGAGGGATTTGAAGAAGAACGGGATGCTGAGATGAAGCCACATACACACATAGCCAAGAAGAATGGACAGCTGAATTAAAAAAAAATCAACAATTTCCAGAATTTAAAATCCTGAATCATGACATGACACTCGTGGAATTCAGGTATTCTGGTACATGGACTGCTCTCACCCAATGTGATGTTGAACTGTTGACTTTGTGTACATCCTACTTCACAAATGAGTCTGTCAGATATGCTAAGCCTATAGGCTGAAGATGATGTCCCAACACTGCAGAGAAACCTCAGATGACTGTCCAGGCAGCTGACTGTCTCTGTCAACTCACAATTTTTTGGAAGTTGCTTGCATGTACTTCCTGTTTTTATTTTTGTTAGCTAATATTATTTTCTTCTTGGGTCTCTGAAGGAGTTGAAGGAGTTTAGTTATAGTTGAAGATTAATTAGGATAGAAAGTGAATTAGATACTATAGGATAGATAATGGAATTATTTTCTCTGAATTTGTTAAAAAACAAATGGACTAGACATTGTTTAGGTATTTATCACTTGTATATACTGTATATAGTTATTGTACTTTTGTATATAGTTTTTCTTATGTTAGTTATAAGCTTTTTCCTTTTTTTCTTTATTAAAATAGAAAAGGGGAAATATGGAGATATTTTCTTTTGTACTAAAATGTTATTTGTATGTTAATAAACAAAGTTGTCCAGGGGTCAGAGCTATTAGCAAGACATAGGAAAGCAGGCGGTGGTGGTGTATGCTTGTAATCCCAGCACTTGGCAGGCAGAGCTAGGTAAGTCTCTGTGTGTTCAGGGATACAGCCAGCATTGGATACAAATGCCTTTAATCTCAATACCAACCATAGAACACCTGGAGGTCTATACAGACAGACCGTGATGAGGCAGTCCTGTGGTTGGGTTTACAACCAATGAGAAGGCAGAACAAAAACTCTATATAAAGACTTTAACACAGGAAGTAGCTCTCCTTCGGAGAGGTAGGACTACTGCAGGAGGAAGGGTAAGGTTTTAGCTCTTAGCTCTGACCTCTTGGCTTTCTTCTTTGCATTGGTTCTGTGTTTCTTATTTAATAAGACAGTTGGTTACATCTACATATCACTTCTTGTAAAATTATTTGTATTGTTGTCTTACTATTTCTGTCCTTGTTTAATATATTTTATGTTAAGTGAGGTTAAAAGGTATGCTAATCTTGATGACTTGTAATAAGAGTTGCTTTTCAGAGGATTTTATATATTTCAACACACACTCATTTGAATTTAAGCATGTACATGTCAAAGTGTGTACATATGCATGGACTGAGGCAAGATTTTGAAATCAAGCACCTTTTTTAATTTCTCTCTATTTTTTGGTTTCAGACAATATCAGTCATACAACCTGGAGCTCAATGCTTTAACCTGATTGTCTGATCAGAAAGCCTCAGAAATCCTTCCTAGTGCAAGGGTGGAAGGTATATATGGCAGAACTGGAGATTTTATTATTTTAGGTGATAAGAATCAAACTGAGTTCTGTATGCTTATATGATACTTTACCAAGTTAACTATCTCCCCTGTGTTTAGACAAATATTTTTTACAAAACAAGGAATACTTATATTTTAAATATCTATGACCATAAGATCAGTTTGGGAGATTCTTTTAAATAATCACCATATGCTTATAGATTTGGATAAGTCCCATTGCTGGAAGACAACCCCCATTCTAAATAGCACAATAGAAATACAGTAGAGCTAAGATATAAGAAAACATTCCAAAAGTTTCATAGGTCTAAGTAGTGATTAATAAGTAATTGGTTAATTAATAAGTAATTAAAAAGTAATTAATAAGTAATTATAAATCACTTGGGTTTTGTTGCTGCTGCTGCTGTTGTTTTAAATAAAACTTGAGAAATAGTAATGATCAACAATGAAATCAAAAAATACAAAGAGATTTTGAAATGTGGTCATGTGGTACCAGAATCAGGCTGACTTAACCTTTCCTGTAAGCACATCCTAGAACAGTATGAAGTATGGAATTATCAAAAAAATCAAATATTAGAGGTTCAAAAAAGAGCTCTTTAAAGAGCAGTTATTGATTAAGTTGTTCAATTAAGATCTACTAAACACATACTAGGTATTGAGATTGTAACTATAAAGAAAACAGTGAACAAGACAAATGCCATCTTAGATGTCAGAAAGATTCATAAGAAAAACTCACTCTCATTAAGATAGATCATACTCTATGTGCAAACAAAAAACGTTCTAAAATACTTTGATGAAGACGGATGGAAAAATGATTCTAGGAAGATTGCTTGACCCTCTAGCAATAGTGTGTCCCAGTATCGGAAGTAATTCTGTATATCAGCTCTCCTTTTGTAATTAATATCATGCATTGGATATTTCTGAATTTAATACCTTTTAATCCCACATTTGATTAGAAATTTTTCCAAAATTACAGTGTTCAAGTTTCTGACTGGGATAGATTTTTTTTTTTTTTTTTTCCCTTTTTTTTTTTTTTTTTTTTTGAATTTATTTTATTTTATTTTACAATATACTTCAACTTTACATATCAGCCATAGATTCCCCCGTTCTCCCTCCTCCCGCCCCACCCCCCTTCCCCCTGTCCCACCCCCCATTTCCATCTCCTCCAGGGCAAAGACTCCCCCAAGGATTGAGATCAACCTGGTGGTCTCAGCCCAGGCAGGTCTAGTACCCTCCTCCCAGGCTGAGCCAAGGGTCTCTACTAAGCCCCAGGTTTCAAACAGTCAATTCATGTACTGAGCACAGGGCCCGGTCCAACTGCCTGTATGCCTCTTAAACAGATCAAGCCAATCAACTGTCTCACCCATTCAAAGGGCCTGATCCTGTTGGGGGCCCCTCAGCCATTGGTTCACAGTTCATGTGTTTCCCTTCGTTTGGCCATTTGTCCCTGTATTCCATCCATCCCTGGTCCCAACAACGAGAGAAAGAGAACTTGGGGAAGCAGGAGATCCCAACTGGATCAAGAACAGAGAGGGAACATAAGGAATGTTCATGATAAATGAAGACCACATGAGAATAGGAAGAAGCAAAGAGCTGGAGAGGCCCACAGAAATCCACAAAGATGCCCCCACAATAAACTGCTGGCAATAGTCGAGAAATAGCCTGATTTGACCTACCCTGGTGATAAGATGGCCAAACACCCTAATTGTCGTGCTAGAAACCCCATCCAGTGACAGAGGGAACTAGATGCAGATATCCACGGTCAGGCCCTGGGTGGAGCTCCGGGAGTCCAATTGGCAAGAAGGAGGAGGGTTTATGTGAGCAAGATTTTTTTTTTTATTCATGGAAAAAGAAATAGCTTATCTTACCAAGGAAAAGAAAAAAGGCAGCAGTAATTCTACCCTCACATAGAGATAATTGCCTTCACAATCCCAATATTCACAACCATTAGGACCTTCATAATAAGAAATTTCTAGAAAATGATGTCCTTGAAGAAATGGTAAAGGTAAGGTTTTTTAGATGAAATCACACTGAATCAGGCGAAGCCTGACACAGAGAGGTCTTTGTGAAGGTACAGGCAAATACTGGTGTAATTTGCCAGGAGAAGCTAGGAAGAATTATCAGTGAACATCTTTATGTAGGAAGTGGCCCCATTTACTCCTCACTTTGTAATGCTTGGTTTCCAAAAGCATGGAAGAATATAATATTGTTTGAAGCCATCTAGTTAATGGTAAACTTTTACTGCAGCAGGATTAGTAATCATTCATTCATGACTCTTAATGGTTCACCTCTGCTTTCTAAGTGCACTCTCCTAGGCATTATATGGATATGTTCTTAAAAGGGAGGACAATGAAAAGAGATAGAAGTTAATGAATGTTAGCTCCATATTCAAAGAATTTGCTCTTGAATGACATTTGATAGATTCTTACTAGATGGATAAACTAATCGAAGAAATTCTGTAAAACCAAGGTGCATCTTCATGCAAACAAATGCTATAGTTATGTATAAATTAATATATAGAAAGGAACATAGGGGATCAAACTTAATAATACAGAAGATGTAGTAGATAAATGGGGAAAAGATTTTCCATCCTTTGGGAGGATTGAAATACAGCAAACGCTGAGGAGGATATTTGATATGTTCTATATAATGTTTGCCTGATTGCAAACTGACTTCTGTCACTTTTAAAACACTGAAATTAATCATGAAAGCTCTTTTTGAAATTTTCAGTTCTATTTTTGTGTCTAGGTAATGTGCCTGTTTTAGGGACTGGATTTAGTTCATCTGGTTGGCAATCTTTTAAAAGCATCTATGCTAAGACTGTTAAATTTGAAAGTGAGAAAAATAATTTTGTATAAGTGTGGGAATATGAACATTGAATATTTTCTAACATCATAAAATTGGTACTCTGCCCAGGGCTTGCTATCAAATTTATTTCTTAGTTTTGTATGGGAGGTCAGGGAACTGAGGAGAGCTTTTAAATATTCTTAAATGAGGAAGAACAATGAATATAAAAAGTGACACCTGATCATGTTTTGCAACTTGAGGAGGGTTTGTTCTTTGATTTAAAGCATATTCCTGAAAAATTTACACTGCACATTCAAGTCCTTAAAATATGTGTCTGTGAAGAATGAATCTTTCCACCATATTTTACACAAAATTGCTTGCCCATGTTTTCTATAATGTAAAAAATTATACCTTGTCTTCCTTGCAGATGACATGTTCAGATAGATACATGTGCTTCTAAATAGCTCTAATGATAAATGATACTATATAACTGTGACTACTTCTGATTCCTGTTAAATATTGATTACAATTTTATTAAGAAAAAGCATAAGATGTAATTCTGCAGATAAAATGGCAATTATTTCAAAAACCTAACACTAACGTGTTAGTTTCATAATGTGAAATTAGTTTCATTTTGAAACTAATGTATAGTAAAATCTTTACTGGGAATTTTATAATGAGCACTACTGGATTTTTATTTCTGACTTTGAAAATATCCAAGATAAAAGCCTCTAAGAAATAATAAAAATAAAGACAATGAAAAACATCTCAACAAAAATTCCATGAACCAGTGAGTGAGAAATGCATGCATTATAAGCTTGGATAGGACATAATTTTAAATTTGATGCATGGTATCAATCAGGGGCTGCAGTCACTGTTGTTTAATAACCTTTCCTAACAGTGTTGATAACACAGACAACTTAATGAGCTGGGAAGTATGAAAAGGCTGTCCCCTTGTCAGAGAGTAATTACATGGGCTTCAGTTCCACTGCTGTGTTAGATTACAAAGTGTTCAATACCTGTGAAGGAAAGGAAGCTTCCCTATGTGTAAGAGAGGGCTGGGTAAAATCTTTCACATGTAGTTCTTGGTAGCTGAAAAGGTCAATTTGCTTATTTTAGAATACAAATAGAACAAGAATATCCACACAGTTTAGACTCCATACAGTATACTTACATGTAATTCACATCGTGATTATATGCAACACATTGCCTTTCTGTGATTGTTTTACTGGTGTATGTTTAAAATATGTGGACATTCTGTGCATTATTATTGCAGCATCAATAGAATGTTTCAATGGAAATATTACAAATACTTTTTGAAATCTGTGTTAAATACATGATAAGAAGTATGATT
The DNA here is from genome assembly GCA_902168425.1 of Peromyscus attwateri. NCBI lineage: Eukaryota > Metazoa > Chordata > Mammalia > Rodentia > Cricetidae > Peromyscus > Peromyscus attwateri. The sequence goes on along the minus strand of CABHPP010125469.1, from coordinate 55,478 downwards.
TTTACATTATTATTAGAAAATCATTAAAGATGTTTGGTGCAGAAAATTAAACCATAATTTTAATTTCTAAAAGTGACATAATAAGCAAAAACAAAAATGGTATTTGTTTTTAGTCAAACTATCCCTTTAAAACCACCACTTTTTATTCTCTTTCCTTTGAGGTAAGGGGAAATGCAATAGACTTTTCAATCAATGTTTTTGTTTTGTCTATCCAGTTAAGCTGCAAATTTTTTACTTTGATGACCTATTACAAAATTATTAAATTTGGTAAATGAATGGTATATCTTAGCCCAAAATTCTCTGCTCCTTAAATATGAAATACTATATTCTCACATGTAGCTATAGTCTTCCTGGTCCTGCCTGGCCCATGGTCAGGACAAATCTCTCTCACCCGCCAGTCCCGCAACCCCTCAGACCCAACCATGTAAACACACAGAGACATATTACTTATAAACTGTATGGCCATGCAGGTTTCTTGTTAACTATTTTTATATCTTAAATCAACCCATTTCTATTAATCTATAAGTTGCCACGTGGCTCGTGGCTTACGGGTATCTTAACATCTCATGGTGGCGGCTGGCAGCATCTTTTTCTCAGCCTTCCCCTTCCCAGAATTCTGCTCTCTCCTTGTCCTGCCTATACTTCCTGCCTGGCTACTGGCCTATCAGTGTTTTATATATTAACCAATCAGAGCAACACATTTAACATATAGAACATCCCACAGCACTCATATTTCTTGGAAAATAAATTTCTACCTACAAAAGCATTTCATGTTAAAACTTTCCATCAGCAATGACATCTCTCAATATTGTATCCACTGTTACTCCTCCTTGATGTTATTTACCACTGGGCATTCTTTCTACTCCTTTCCAATGACCCACTGTTAGAAAAGACAGACTGGATTTTATTCAAAATCATATCATCTTCACAGTTTAGGGTGAAAAAAAAAATGAGGAATAGCCCCTTTGAGCAAAATAGCATGGATATTTCCAAAAGAACAAACTATGGAAACATTTCAAAAACAATAAACTATGAGGACCATATATTTTAAAATAAATAACAAAATATCTCACAATTTCTTATGTTCCAGAAAATACTCCATAATACCCTATGGAAAGTATTATTCACCTCTATTGTTTAAAAGCGCTTTTTATTATTTAAAACGTTTTATTCATTGTGTACATGTTTATACAGTTCATGGTGATGATTTGCCTCCTATCACCTTGAGCCATTGAAGTCAGAGTTGTTTTGATTTCTGTCCTGTTAAGGTAAAAGATCTTAGAGTATAAACAAGCTTAGTTTTTTTTTTTTCTTCTACTCTCTTTGGGATAAAGACCACACACCATACTCTAATCTGGTGTCTGTTTTGAACTTGATCTGTAATTGCCTGGAGAATAAAAATATAATCTAGAAACATGAATAACAAGTTTATTTACTTATTTGTTGAACTGATATTATGCTAAATGTCTTAATTGTATGAATATTCATATATTCCTAAATTTCCATGTCATGTCTTGACTGCTTTCCTCAATTTTCCATATTCCTACACTAATTTGTCTTTCACTAATAACAATAATATTTTCGTAAGGAAACTGCTACAACTTTTCAAACTCATTTGCCTGCCCATGTAATCAAATAATCCACAATTCTTTTCCTCTTGTGAGAACTCCTCTCTCTCCCTCTGTCCCATCTTGATCTCATTTTCTGTTGAACTTTTTTTATTAATTATTTTAACTGTACAAAATGATTGGTTTTCTGAAAATTTCACACATGCATATATTGTATGATGATTACATTCATCTTTTATTATCCTCTCTTATTCCCTTCTCGACACTTCCTCCTTCAAAGTATGCCCCATTCTACACAAAGTGACTACTTGGACAGCACATAACTTGTTTGTGTATGAAGCAAATAAATTGTCAATATCTTCATAAAATATCTAGCTATTTGATAAATTAACACAACACTCATCAAGTCCATGGGCAACTACTCTGTGTTCTGAGAAGGCTGATTCTATAATCATACATTTGCTAGACTTTATGGCCATCATAAGTATACCTGTAGAAATTAAAACTGATAATGCTTCAGCATATGTCTCTGGTAAAATGAAACAGTTTTTTGCTTATTACAATATAAAGAATATTACAGGTATACCACACAATCTTCCAGGCCAAGCAGCCATAGAAAGATCAAATCAAACTCTAAAGTATATGCTAAATAAACAGAAAGGGGTAATAAAAATGCTAATGAGAAAGGAACAACAGCTGTGGATAGACATTGGATAATAGAAAAAAACTACAGAATTAAATCAGCCTATATACTTTAAGGATGTGCTGACCTCAGAATGGAAAGAGGGTATGTATTACATTGGGGATAAGGTTTTGCTTTTGTTCCTATACTACTCAGTGGGCATTGGTTAACTCTGGTGCGGTAGGGAAATTGGCTTCTGAGGCAGACATGCATCCTGTGATGGTGGGCTGTTGTCTGTTGTCTTGGAGCTGTCCATCAACCCTCTAGGCTTGGGACTCTGGCCACCTGTGTCTAAGAGGGTGCTGGTGAGACAGAAAAAAGCTTAGAAAAAAGAATTATTACTATTTTTATTTTTTCCTTTGGGGGTGTCCCAGGGTGAGGGAGGGGGTCCCAGGTGCATGAAAGTTTGTGTTGCACTTATCTGAAACAGATCCGACCCGTCCAGATGGATTCAGGCTGGTTTCTGGAGCTTAGATAAAAATTAAACATATTAAGAAGCAGCCATGAGAAAATTAAAGTCTTGGACTGGTGACAATGACATTGTAATGTTTGGTGCTCTGCTTATATTGGTTAGTGTTGGAGGGAGAGAGAGAGAGAGAGAGAGAGAGAGAGAGAGAGAGAGAGAGAACATGTTTTTAATTTTTACCAGAGATAAACTTAATCAGAGACAGATTATTTTAAGGCACCTATTTCCTTTATTAGTTTAGCATCCAGGAGACACAACTGATCAATTACTGAGGGCTAGCTGTAATAGATTGTTATATTAAAGTCTGTTTTTTGCAAAGCCCAGATCATTTTGGGTCTGGGGGTGTAAATAATTTTGGACTATTTACTGTTCTTTACCACCTGGATATTTTTGATGGTCTTTGGACTCCAGCTCTATTGGTCCTGTGACAATTAGCTCAGTAGTTAATTAGGAGAAGGAACCTGGAAGAGAAAAGCTTGTGGGGTGAAACCTCATTCTTCTGGAATTGGGGACAAGGCAGTGGATTCTGATGTCCTCTGGAACTTGAGAGAGAGCAGGGCCTTGTCTGAGTCACTGTACATGAGAAGGAGAAGCATTTCTGATGGGACTGGAGGGAGACATATGGAGGGAGCAAATGAAGCAAAAGCTCCTACCTTAGCTGGAAAATCTCTTCCCATTAGGTACCCCTGAAAGTACAATTAAGTGGTGAGGTCCAGTGTGGTGGGTAAGGCTGTCCCCCTCCCCTGATTTGGGAGACATGAGATGGATTTCTTTTAAAAGCTTTTGATAGTTTGCTGGTTTGAGGACAGCTTTAGGAAGATCTGCCAGGAGGCAGACTGTAAACTCATCTCTGGCTAGAGAACCGTCCAGATTATTATAATCCCAATGTGGGTCCTGATTGTAAACTCATCTTCATGCATCCTAGCCTGCTTCCAGATCTGTTTGTGCTTCACAAGGCAGCACAGTTCAGTATTCAAGCAAGGTGCCTTATGTCCTATGTAATCTGTGTGCTGCATGATCACACAATCTGTGCATGCTTTGTATAGCTCTGTAAGCCCATATGCACATGTGTAGGGGAATCCATAAAAAGCGGGACGCAGACCTCTCCTCCTCCTCTTCCTTCTTCTTCTCCTCCCCACACACTCTCTCTCTGCACCTGTCTTCCACAAGGCTGGTCACTCTCTTCTGTCTCTCCCCTCTTCTAATGAAGCTTTGCTCTGATAATGGGTTTGCTGCTCTGATAATGGGTTTCCTCGAAGAGTAAAAGTACTGCATTTAAAACCAACACCCAGGGTCTACTCAGGTTCATAGTAGCATTTGTTGAACTTCATTTTTACTCACTTTAAACTTTAGCTATTTGGAGAAACTAAGCCATACAAAAATCTAAAATATATAATGGAGTGTTGGGCTCTAAGTGAAAGAAAGTACTTTTACCAAGGTCAGGCATTTTGACAAAAGCCCCATCTCCCCTGGGGCTTGAAGAAAATTCCTGCTTTCTACAAAGAGAGTCATTCTCCTTATCTCTGGTAAGAAGAACTTGTGAGCCTTCCATTAACATATGATTGTGGTGCCTATTAACTTGTCAAGGTCAATGCTAGCTCCCTGAATCCCTGTTCACAAGCACCCTATCTCCCATTCCCATTCAATTCTTTGTGCTGTTATAGAGTAGAAAATGTGTAGCCTTTTATCAATGAAGCAACCATCATCCCAATTTATTCTCAGATTTTGTCACTCTCTACATTACCTATACTGACTCCACAGGTCCCTTTGGGACCTGAATCCCCTTGGAGCTGAATTCTGGCAGTTGTGTAAATAGAAGAACTCTGTCAATAGGACAAAATGGTAGCCTACTGAATGGGACATTATTTTCACCAATTCCACAATTGACAAAGAGCTAATTTCCCAAATATATAAGGAACTAAAGAAACTGAACATCAAAAAAACAAATAAACCCATTTTAAAAATGGGATACAGATATAATTATAGTATTCTCCATACAGAAATCTCAAATGACTAAAAAACATTTAAAGGAATGTATGTTCAACATTCTTAGCCATCAGGGAAATAGAAGTCAAAATGACTCTGAGATTCCATCATACACCTGTCAGAATGGTTAAGATCAAAACCACAAGTGACATTTCAGGCTGGCTAGGATAGCAAGGGGAACAAAAGGAACAATACTTCATTGCCAGTGGAAGTGCAAACTTGTATAGATACTTTGAAAATCAATATAATGGTTTCTCAGATAATTGGTAATCAATCTACCTCAAGACCCAGCTTTACTACTCTTAGGTAGATACCTAAAAGACCCTTAATCCAACCACAAGGACACTTGCTCAACTATGTTCATAACAGCTTTATTCATAATAGCCAGAAATTGGAAAAAATCTAGATGTCCCTCAACTGAGGAATAGATAGAAAAAAATGTGGTACAATTACATAATGGAGTATTACTCAGCAGTTTAAAACAATGGCATCCTAAAATCTGCAGGCATATGGATAGAACAAGAAAAAAAATCACCAGGCAGTGTGTTGCACACTTTTAATCCCAGCACTTGGGAGGCAGAGCCAGGTGGATCTCTGTGAGTTCAAGGCCAGCCTGGTCTACAGAGTGAGATGCAGGACAGGCACTAAAAAGTACACAGAGAAACCCTGTCTCAAAAAAACAAAAAGAAAAGAAAAAAAAAGAAAAAGAACAAAAATCATGCTGTGTGAGGTAAGCCAGAACCAGAAAGAAAAATATGGTATATATTCACTTATAAGTGAATATTAGTTGTAAAGAAAATGATAAGCATGCTACAAGTCACAGACCCAGGAAGGCTAAGTAACAGGGAAGACCCAAGGGGGAATGCAGGGGTCTCTCTGGGAAGGGGAAATATAATAAACATTACAGGTGGAAGGGGATTTGGAAGGATGGACACAAGAGGAATCAGGTTTGGGGGAAATGGAGAGAGGGAGTACTGGGAGAGAAACTGGAGTTTGTCAGCATCTCAGATATTAGCTAGAAACCTAGTACAATAGAAATCCCCAAGAATCTATGAGTGTGACCCTACCTAAGAAACCCAGTAATGCGGTATCTGGAGCCTGAGTTATCCATTTCCTATAATGAGGCAATCCCTCTAATGGAAGGATTGTCACACCAACCCAGCTTCATATCTTTTGGCATACAATTTGTCCTGCCTACAAGATATGCTCTAGTAAAGGGGGCACAGAAATTATGGAAGTGACCAACCAATGACTTTGCTGGTTTGTGACCCATGCCATGAGAGAGAGACTACCCCTGACACTGCCTGAAAAGTCAGGACACCAATGGCTTAGAATAGAAACAAACATGACTGGAAAAAAGTCAATGAAATGATTCTTAATGATATTCTGAATTTCTCCTACAAAAATATTTACCAGTGGGAATATAATGAGTTATGTTTAGCAGCATATACTTACAGAAATAATATAAATATATTCTTCAGTTATCACTTAGTTGCTGGAGACCTGCTTCACAGGGGTTCAAGTGCTAAAGAGGATGTTTGGGGGGGTGGCATATGACCTGAATGTTAACAGGGATGGCTGCCCATAAATTTATTGAAAAAAGGCTACAGATTTTATATTCAGTAGTTTATCTATAGGCAAGACTGAAAACAGACTCAATGATTTAGGGATAAAAAGTGACCATTAACTTCATTATAGCACTTTTCCTGAGACAAAAGCAATAAGGTCAGCAAGTGCCTAAATGCCTATTGTTCTCAAAGGTTCAATAACTTCATCAGTAGTCCACTTACATCAATGGAAGGGCCACAAGTTCCTCCTGCCAGAGAAAAGAATGACTGCTTTTAGAAAGCAGGAATTTTCCTCAAGCTCCTTAGGAAATGGAGGACATTATCCAAATTCTTAATCTTGGGAAAAGTATTTCTTTTGGGGACCAGACACACCACTAAAATTTAAGAGGAATTTTCACTTCCTTAAGGGGAATGATGTAGCATCTGTGCTGAACTGTTCTCTAATGGTTTCCTTTGTGTCTTAGTCTTATTATATGAGCTTGTTCCCCTCATACACTCCTAAAAGTAAAAGTCCTGATGTCTCACTCTTTTCTCATACCATTCTGATCTCTCTAATCTTAGTAACTGAACTCTTACCCTTAATGGCATCAGGCTCCAGACTTGTATTATACACTTTCCATCCTTGGGTCAGGTGAATTAAGTTAATAAATCTCTACCTGTTTGTCTTGTTCTTGGTGTAATCAGGCATAAGGGGATTACTGTGTGCAGTGTCATCATGCTATATAGTTCCAGGGTGGTGGGGATTTTTTCCAAAGAATTATTTTGTTAAGAGGCTACTATTTTATACATTTTCATCCTTCGAAGATGACAAAAAATTCCTCAATGGAGAAGGCATGAGGGAATTCTCATAACACATAGTAATAATCATTAAAATTGAAAGTTAAAAGGGATTGGAGAATTGTTTTCTGCAATATTGAAATGCTGGGACTTAGTCAAATATCAATTGCTACAGTGTGGTCCATACCATATCATGATAGGTACACTTTTTGAGAAATAAATTGTTAGACAGTCTTTCACTATGTAAACTCAGGAAAGTCATCACACAAGCTCTGAAAAATGTGATATAATTTGATCTTATAAGTCACCAGTGTATATGATATTTTTATTTACCTACTAACCTTTAAAACAATCTTTTTGTCCTTCTGCAATTATTACTTGTAGATAATCTAGTTTTCAGCCATTTTTATGTTGAATTTAATATTAATCTTAATACTTAAATTTAATTTGACTTATAAAGTTTTGCAGATATACATACACAAATCTATCCATCATTTCATTTCTATGTTCTACCAGAGTACATAGAATTATGATATTCCTAATGTTATAACCAGTCATTTGAATGATTTAGTATCTGCACTCAAGAAGATCATTTATGTTTATTCTTCCTCTGTTGTATATGATATATTATTTCAAACAGAGACACTTCAGAACACTGAACTCCTTTGCCCCAATGTGATTATGTTTAATATGATTAAAAACAATAGTTTTTAACTTCTAGTTATTAACTGTTTACCTAGTCATACTCCCTCTTGAATAGTACGTACTATCACATATTACTATTATATGTATATATATATATATATATATATATATATATATATATATATATATATGGAAATCCTTCAAAGACCACCACAGAGATACCAAATCCCATATTCAAAATCAAGAGCCTTTAATCAAGCACAAGTTTAGACTCTGCATATATCTGATGCACCAGTGAGAGCAGAGAGCCCCAAGCTCAGGTGGGGTAGGGTTTTTATCATAGCAGAGGTTGGATTAATGGGATTTCCAGGGTTCAGGTCTCTAATTGGCTCACATTTGTCTAAAGATAGCTGGTGAAACGGAACTAGGTCTGTCCTAGGTTCAGAGACATTTGGTGATCTTATCTAATCTTATCTAATGGTTAGAATATTTGGGATATCAGGTACTTCCCCTTAGATGCTGGCCCATCCTTAGGTGGTATCATCTTAGGCTTTTTCTGGAATTGGGGGTTGCCTATCATGGTAGCTGTGTTTAGGCCTCTAAGCCTGTTATGGCAGCTGTGTGGTCAAGCTGTTTTGCCACTCCTACATTTCTCCCTTCACAAGTACCAATGACAGGACTCAGTCATGGGTCCTGTCTGTCCAAGTGTTCAAGGGGATGGTATTGGAACTTAAGAACTATTAGCTGGAAGCTGATGACTTGGTCCCTTACAAAGGCAATTAGTCTATTAATAAGACAAGGGCCAAGTGTAAGCAAAAGAAACAAGATCATTAAGGATCCAGCTAATAGAGACACCAAGGTGGTTAACCAGGAGAAATATTGGAACAAATTTTCATACCAGTTGGTTCCTTGTTGTTGCTGCCCTCCTCTGTCATGGATCCACATTCTCAGCAGGACCCTGGAATTTCTAATGACTCCTGAGTGGCCAACATATAAACAACATTGCTCTCTTAAGGCCTTGTCTATGTATACTTGCTGAAGGAAAAATAGGTCAAGACCCTTTCTAATTTGGAGGACAATTTCAGCTAGAGAAGAGAGTGATTCCTCTAAATTTGTAACAGAATTTTCTAAAGCAGCAACATCTGCATCTATTGCCATTTTTAAGGCCATTTAATTATGATCTTTGAGTACAGCCAAATTATATGCTAATTTCTTAGGCCCTTTTTTTCTGCATAAAGAAGGCTAAAAGTCTTATCTCATTGCAGAACCATTTTAGTTAATCAGTCTATCGATTGACAACCCTGGGCCAAATTTCCTAGTATGTCAATGGACACCATAGGTAGCAGTTTTGTCCCCTATGGCAGGGAGTTTCCTTTTGACTCAGCACTTCAACCCATTATGGGCAGGGCACACAGGAAAACATATTCTATTCTGTAACTGCTTCAAGCTGACAATGAGCATTTTTGTCAGGGCCCAAACAGGATGAAAGGCTAGTCAAAGAATACACAATAAGGAAATTGGCAGAAGCATGTCATTAACTGATCCAGCTGTAGAGGCAGGAAACAATTACCTTGGCTGGGCTGGTTCACATTTGTTTTCAGCAAAGTCAAGAGCTTGCAGTTATTTGGAGCAGGTTGTCGTCAGCATCTGATGCTTGTATGTGTCTTCTAGCCAAGTGGAAATCTCTTGAGACAACTTTAAACTAGGAACAGAAGTTAATATTTATGAAATCATTTGGAGCTTTTAGGCTCATAGTCTTATTCATTGTAAAGGGGAGGAGTCCCAAGACCAGGAGAGAGAAAAATACCATTCTCAGGAATAGACAGGTAGGGAAATTTAGGCACTACTTACCTGGAGTACTTTTGACTTTTGAGAAGTGGATCCAGGTTTTATGATTTTTTTTCTTATATAAGTTATTGACTTTTTTATTTTAGACAAAAAAAGGGAAATACGGTGATATTTTACTTTTGCTCTAACAAATAAGACCTGCTTGAAAATCAGAAGGAGAAGCTAGCCACTAGTTAACCATAGATGTCTGGAGGTCTGTACAGAAAGGAAGTGATAGAGGTGGGCAGAGAGAGGAAGTGATAAGGCAGGTTGGAGACAGGGGCTTTGTAGATGTAACCGACCGCCTTATTAAATAAGAAACACAGAGCCAATGTAATGGTGAAAGCCCAAGAGGTCAGAGCTAGAAGCCTTACCCGCTTTCCGCCAGCTAGACTCTCCCGCCAAGAGACTTCTCCGAAAAGGGGAGTTTCTTCCTGTGTGGTTGTCTTATAAAGAGTACTGGTTCTTCCTTCTCATTGGTTGTAAACCTAACTACGTGGCTGTCTCGTCACGGCCTCTCTGTACAGACCTCCCAAGTTTTCTATGGTTGGTATTGAGATTAAGGGCTTGTGTCTCCAATGCTGGCTGTATCCTTGAACACACAGAGAACTACCTAGTTCTGCTTACCAAGTGCTGGGATTAAAGGCGTGCACCACCACCGCCCTGGCTTTCGCTATGGCTTGCTAATAGCTCTGACCCCTAGGCAACTTTATTTATTAACATACAAATAAAATCACATTTCAGTACAAATAGAATACCACTATAGGGCTCATTCTTTCATGATTGCATACGGGTAAGAACTAGTGACTTGCTTGCTGTTCTACCTCTGATATATCAGCTTTTACCCAAATATCTGGCTCTGGGTTTTTTATTAACAAGAGAGTTTAGCAAATTGTGTTACACCCGGTGACCCAATGTTTGTGGCATAAATTCACAAAAAAAGCCACTTGCCTGAGGCTCAAGCCTGAACTGCATAAAAATGGAGTCTCCACATCACATGGGCTGGAGTCCCTAACCCACTGGCTAAGTTTCTTTCTTTTTTTTTTTTTTTGGTTTTTCGAGACAGGGTTTCTCTGTGTAGCTTTGCGCCTTTCCTGGAACTCACTTGGTAGACCAGGCTGGCCTCGAACTCACAGAGATCCACCTGCCTCCGCCTCCTGAGTGCTGGGATTAAAGGCGTGTGCCACCACCGCCCGGCCACTGGCTAAGTTTCTATTGCAGCCTTTCTGCAGCAAACTCCCCAGGTTCAAGCTCCAAACACCCCAGAATTAGCTGCTTTTGCATGTTCCCCAGTGCAGAAAGCTGGCTTTTTGGCTTCTTTCCTCTCCTGGTAGGTTCTGGCTTTCCTTGGGCCCCCTTCTCAGGCTGCTGCAACATTGTCATCTGAATCAATATTATCAGCAGATTTGGGGAGTCAAAATTTCTTAAAAGGAGAAATTAGTTAAAAGAGAGTTTTTTTCCCCCACACTAAAAAATTGGAAATATTTTTACAACAGAGGGTGTTTGGTCTCTGTTTCATAACACATTATGCAGTCTGAAAATGGAACAATTAAATGAGAGGTTGATGGGATTCAGATAATGTCAATTATAAATATTACTTGTTTTGTTTTATTATTAAAAAGTTTGATTTATATGAGTGCCAAGATATGTTTTAGAAAAAAACTTTTTAAAACAGATCATAGAGAAATTCAGACCCAGATGTAAGAATTTAAATGTGAACCAATCTCAGCATTTTATTATATGGTTACAGAGAAATATCCTAAGGCTTTCAAACAGCCAAACTTATTCTATTCAGTAAGCATACAGGAACTACCAAATGCTTAAGTTTGTGATTTGAGGAGACTTAAGGAAGCTACAGTCTCATATCACATGCATTCTCCATTTGTAAAGCAGATGTTAAAGTCATGGTCAACTTGTAATATAATTATCCCTCAAGACTGGAAAAACTTGGTTATAGATGTTTTAAAGACTGGACCTGAGTTACAATAGAGGACCTGAGCTAAGAGCTCAGAATAACAAGGTAGGGCTAGAGGTGTGGAAATTCCCCCAATTAACTTCTAACAGAATGCAATTATGCTGATATACAAAGACAATCTTTATAAAATGGTCACACCCTAATTTTATCCTACATGGCAGCCTTGAATGCTTGGGAGAGAATTGAAGATGTAGGAAAGAAAACTGAGTAATTTACAAGTTATACAGAATCCAAAAGAAACCACTGATTTCTTACAAAGATTGTCTTCAGCAGTAAATAGTATGATACTAAATTCAGAAGCTAGACAGATAATAATTGAATCTCTGGCTTTTGAAAATGTTAATGGGCAATGCAAAAGGGTAATTAGTCCTCTAAAGGCAAGATCAACACCCTTAGAGGAATGGATCCAAGGTACAATTAATATTGAATCTCATTACCATGATGATGCTTGGATAGGAAAGAATATGCAGAGGTTTGAAGAAAAACAGTAATGTTAGGTGTTTCAATTGTAGTAAACAAGGCCAACTAAAAAGGGATTGTAAACAGGGCATTCTTAGAAACAATGTTTTTTTAAGAAACAGTAGCCACAGAACACCCCTGCCTTCTGGATTATGCAGGTGTGGTAATGGCAAACAATGAACTAATGAATATAGATCAACAAAGGACAGATAAGGTAATCCTTTCCCTTTGCCATTGGAAAACTCCCTGAGGGGCCTCTAGCAGGCCCTCTTGACAAATTTGGTTCACTCCTTTCCTTCCATCATAGAAGAAACCCCTTCTAAAAGAAAATAAAGAAACTAATGCCTATTGTAAAAAATAATAATAATAATTCTCAGGGTGATAGAACAGCTATAGAAGAGAAAACAAAAAATTCAAGGAAAAACATTAATCAAAACTGAAGAAGATTAAATTGAGAAACTCCCCAAAGCTGGGGTTGGGGAAGGGATTTGTTTTTGCCTTTCAGGAAAATAAAAACAATCATCTTGAGGAATTTAAACACCTTTGAACAAATAAGCATCCAAAGAAGAAGAGAGTACTACCCACAAAAAATTACCATGAAAAGGATTAGTCTGACCCAAATCAATCCTTTAAGTCTCCAAAAAGATGATGGAACCCCACATAAATGATTTCATCAGGATGATGGTAATACCACTAAGATGATTAACATCACCCAAAGATCAGTTTTGAACTGATTCTCTTGGAGTTTTACTGTTCTACACAGTGAGGAGAGTTGGTGAGTCAATTAAGATTTTCATAAAGGGAGAAATTAGTTAAGAGAGAAATTTTTCCCACATTAAAAAATGGAAAACATTTTTACAATGGAGCAAATTTGGTCTCTATTTGATAACACGATTGGCAGTCTGAAAAATGGAACAATTAAATGAGAGGATAAATAATATTGATGAGATTTATAGGACATCAATAATGAATATTATTTTTGATCATTATTTTTTATCATTTAAAAAGTTGGTTAATATGAGTGTCAAGATAAAAATTTTAGAAAAAAAAACTTTTTAAAACAGATCATAGAGATATTCAGGCCCAGACAGAAGAATTTAAATGTGAACCTATCTCAGCATTCCATTATACAGATACAGAGAAACAGCTTAAGTCTTTCTAGCAGCCAAACTTAATTTATCTAGTAACCTTACAGTAACTACCAAATGCTCAAGGCTGTGTAAAAGCTGATTGAACTCCTGTGAAAATGGTAGATTTGAAAAGACTCAAGGAAGCTATAGTGTCATATGGTATTCATTCTCTAATTGTAAAGCAGATGTTAAAATTGTTGTCAACTTGTAATAGAATTATTATCCCTCTAGACTGGAAATGTTTGGTTATCAGTGTTTTAGAGGCTGGAACCCAGTTACAATGGAGGATCTGGTGGAAAGAGGGGGCTAAGATTATAGAACAATGATGTATGGAAATTTCCAAGATCAACTTTTGGGAGAAGGTGATTATGATGATATTCAAAGAAAATATTTATATGATGACCACACCCTAATTTTATCCCTCGTGGTAGCCTTCAATGCTTGGGAGAGAATTGAAGATGTAGGAAAGAAAATTGAGTCATTTACAAGTTATACAGTGTCCAAATGAAACCTTCACTGATTTCTTACAAAAGCTATCTTCAACAGGAGGTAGAATGATATCAAATTCAGAAGCTAGACAGATTATAATTGAATCTCTGGCTTTTAAAAATGCTAATGCACACTGCAAAAGGGTAATTAGATCATTAAATGCAAGGTCAGCACCCTTGGAGGAATGGATACAATATACAATGAATATTGAATCTCATGTCCATGATGATACTTGTATAGGAGAGGTGATTTCCAGAGGTTTGAAGAAAAATAATATTGTCAGATACTTTAATTGAGGTAAACAAAATCACCTAAAAATTGTAAACAAGGCATTCCTAGAATAAATGTTTTTTAAGAAACAATGACAAAATAATGCCCCTGCCTTCTGGATTTTGCTGAAGGTGTGTCAAAGGCAAACATTGGACTAACAAATGTAGATCAAGAGTGGACAGATAAAGTAATCCTTTGCCTTTGGTGTTGGAAACTCCCTGAGGGGCCTATATCAGGCCCCCATGACAAATTCAGTTCAGTTTTTTTCCCTGCCATCATAGAAGAAACCCCTTTCCAGAGGAATTAAATAACCAAATGCTTATGGTAAAACAAACAAACAAACAAACAAACAAACAAAAAACCATACTACTTGGGGTGACAGGACAGCTATAGCAGAGAGAACAAAAAATTAAGGAGAAAACATCAAGCAAAACTTTTGGCAAACTTCTATAAATGAACAAAGACCAAAATTGAAAATATGACTAAATACCCTTCTCATTGAAAGTATTGCAGACACAGGTCTGGACATAACAATAATTGCACCAGAATCTTGGCATTCAAATTGGCCTCTTCATGAGGTAAATGTTCAGTTGTTAGGGATTTGAACATTATCTCAACTGAAACAGAGCACAAAATGGGTCAAATATATATGATCAGAAGGATAGAGAGGGAAATTAAAGTCATATGTGGCTAATATAGCTATGCATTTATGGTGCTGTGATTTATTGCAACAATGGACCCAGATTAACATTCCTCCACCCTCAGAAAAAAACATAAATTAACATACAATTCTGAGAAAAATATTAGAAGGTATTATAAAGAACAATCACCAACCATCCTGATTGTACAAGAACAAGGCATAACACCTGATGATCTTTCAAAGACACCAACAGCCCCACCTTTAAAATGGTTAACAGACAAGACTATGTGCATTCAGCAATGGCCTTTAACAACAGAGAAACTGCAGTCCTTAGAACAGCTGGTACAAGAGCAGTATATTGAAGAATCAACCAGCATATTGAAGTATCAACCAGCCCTTGGAATTCTCCTGTATTTGTTATTAAAAATAAATCTGGAAAGTGAAGACTGGTAACAAATCTAAGAGCCACTAACATGTAATTCAGCCAGTGGGCTCTCTGAAATCTGGAATAGCTTTGCCTACTCTGTTACCTAAAGGATGGCCTTTTTGTAGTTATCAATTAAAAAGACTCTTTCTTCTCAATACTCTTTCAAGAAAAAGAGAGAAATTTGCCTTCATGGTACCTACTTATAAGAATTCCAAACCAGTCAAGGGATATAAATGGAAGGTTCTCCCACAAAAAATGTTAAATAGCCTAACAGTTTGCCAATATTTTGTATGACAGTTGTTGGAAGCAATATGTAAAAAAATTCCTCAATTTATAATTTATCATTATATGTATTGTATTTTACTAGATGATTCAAATGTAGATACTTTAGAAAGAATGTTTGAAGAAATAATGAATATTTTCCCTTGTTTGGGATTACAAATTGCTCCAGAAAAGATAAAAAGAGGAGTTTCTATTAATTATTTAGGATATAAAATAGGTCTACAAAAACTAGACTCCAAAAGTTGAAAATTTTGAGAGATTGACTACGAACTCTGAATGACTTTCACAGATTATTTGGAGATATTTCTTATCTACAGATCACTACTGGGGTAAGAAATGATGAACTGAGTAATTTATTCAAAACCTTAGAGTATGGCAAGGACTTAAATAGCCCAAGAGAATTATCAGTTGAAGCTAAGAGAATTGGCTTTGGTGGCAAAAAAAAAAAAAAAAAAAAAACAGGATCCACATGTGGATTGTATGGATCCAAAGCTTGATAGCATTCTGATTATTTTACCTTCTAAGCATTCTCCTTCAGGAATTTTAATGCAGAGGGAAGAAGAGGGAAGATATTATATTGACATGGACATTTATACCAAATAAACAGGGTAAAAATTAAAAACTTTTGTGGAAAAGATCTCTGAGATGATTTTAAAAGAAATATTGAGACTTTGTCAATTAGCAAGAGCATCCCCATCAGAAATTTTAGTACCTTTAACTAATGATGAAATAGAAAAATTGTGGCCTCAAAATGAATCTTTCCAAAGAGCTTGCAGAAGTTTTTGGGAGAGATTAACAACAAATATCCCAAAAGCAATAGAATTCAACTTATAAAGAGAGATAATTGGATCCTGCCTCACATTGTATGGGAAACACTAATATCTGGAGATCCTACATCTTATGTACACAAAACCAAACAAGGAAAGGCAGGTTGCAAATCAGATAATTCATGAAAAGTGTTTCAAAGTCCTTATAATTCTGTCCAAAAGTAATTGTCCCACCTGATATGGGACAAAAGAAAATCTAAAATCAAGGGACTGTTCTAATGCCACTAATCTCATAATTCTTCTGTTTTGTTTTGACTCTTTAAAACTTTTCTTAACATATAAACTTTATATCAAAATTCATAAGACATGTATATATATATTAAAAATTTTCATGATATTAATGGTTATATAGAATACTAATTATATGAAAAAGGATTCCTCTACCTTCTTGTACATCATTTTGTGTTTGAGTCTACCAGTTTTCTGCAAGAAACTATGATCATACCTAAATCTGACTTTGAAGTTTCCAAGAAGATGACAGATCCCCACAATGATGAATCTATCAGGACAATGTTAATACCACTAAGCTCACATACACCACCCAAAGATCAGCTTTGGACTACAAACTGCTCAGGACAATTTTGAGATGGTTAGCTGAGATGATCCAGCTTCAAAGACTACTTGAGCAAGGACTTGAAACAGCCCTGCATTTTCACATCACACAGAGACTGCACAAAAAATGATATGGCTACCACTCCTAGGACTTGACAATTAACCCAGAATTTTTCTTTTCAGGATCCCCTAAAGATGCCTTTGCCCCAAGACAGCAGGAAGTAATTTCAAAAAACCAACACCACATTCCCAAGAGGTGGGTTGGGTGGATTTTAGCCTTTCAGTTTCAATGATGATTGTCATTGTTTAGGTTGGTTGGTTGGTTAAAAGTTCTTATTGTTAATAGTTAAGAAAAATGATATAAGATTAGATTTTGGATTCTTGTTTGAAAAAAAAGAGGATATTGGTATAAATTAAAAGGTATATTGGTATAAAATAAAAGAAGAAAGATAAACATATGATGGAAAAGGGTAGATTATTGAATCTACTCTGAAAAGTAAAAAGAAAGAAAATGTATATAATAAGATAAAAAGGTAGATTAGTGAATCCACTTTTAAAAAAGCAACTACTATTTTTAAATATTCTACATTGGATTGGATTTTGGATTACTGTGTTTAAATTATGTATACTGACACAAATTTGAGATTGATTTTGTTAGAAATTATTGTACATATATTTCTAATCTTGTTCAAGGTATTTTACCTATATAGTTCATTTAACAATGTAATGCAATTTTCTAGTACTTGAAAGTTATTATTACTAACTAATTAGGATATAAAGAAATGAATGTAGTTAGTCATTACAATTGAATTTGGTGTCATAGAAGGTATGTTTTCAAGGTCAAAAAGAAATATATTTTAGATAAGCAGGTCATCTTCAAACATTTCAGAGATCTGCATAATATGACATTTAAGATGTTTTAGTAGCAGATTATTTTTCTTCTTTTTTATGACAAAGGGAATTGTCTGCTTCTGACAGCACCAATCTACTTCAGAGAAGATGATGTGCATTGAAGAAACTCCTTATGGAGTTTACTTTGTTTATGGCAAAAGTAAGACACTGGGAAAGAAAATGCCCCTATCTCGACTCATGACAGTATGCTATCTAAAGTGGACAAGCAAGGCACAAAATAAAGGACTGCCAATCCTTGCAAGACAAGGCAAGAATGTTCTTTAGAAAACCCTGCTTCAGAGATGAGTCTGTCAGATATGCTAGGCCTGTGGACTGAAGATGGATGCCACAACATTGCAGGGGAATATTTGTTGACTGTCCAGTCAGCCAGTTGTTTCTGTTATTTCTCAATTTGTTTGCACTTTCTACTTTCTTAGGCAGTTTATTTCTTCCTCTGGTCTCTGAGGGAGTTGAAGTTTAGATAGCTATAGTTTTCTTTGTTACAAAATACAGAAAAGAATCTCACTACAGAGGTATAAAGTGTATAAGTTTGAAAGATATCAAAAGATAGTTTTCAATTGGTAACACAAATTAGGGTAGAATGTGAATTAGGTACAATATTTTGCACTCACCAAAATAGGATGAATAATGGAGATTTTTTTGGTCTGAATTTGTCAAATGTTAGTGGACTTGACATTTGTTAATGTAATTCTTGACTGTATATATTGTATATACTTATTATACTTATTGTATATAGTTTTTCTTTTTCTTTTTCTTTTTTTTTTTTTGGTTCTTCGAGACAGGGTTTCTCTGTGTAGCTTTGCGCCTTTCCTGGAGCTCACTTGGTAGCCCAGGCTGGCCTTGAACTCACAGAGATCCGCCTGCCTCTGTCTCCCGAGTGCTGGGATTAAAGGTGTGTGCCACCAACGCCCAGCTATAGTTTTTCTTATAGTAGTTATAACCTTTTCATAATTTAGACAACAAAGGGTAAATGTGGTGATATATTGTATACCACAATAAAGCTTATCTGGGAACCAGAGAACAAAGCCAGCCACTAAATTACACATACAGGTCAGGCAATGATGGCACATACCTTTAATCCTATCATTCAGGAGACAGAGATCCATCTGGATCTCTGGGAGATCAAACCCACACAGGGAACAGAGCCAGGTGTGGTAGCATACCCCTTTATTCCAAGCACTTGAGAACTCATATCTTTGCTTGGGAAGGACACATACATTTAATTCCAGGAAGTGATGTCTGGGCAGAGAAAGGTATATAAGGTGTGAGGAAACAGCTAGCTTCTCTGGAGTTGTGGGTTGTAGTCTGGTTAACCTTTACTTTACATCTAGTATCAACTTATGAGTGAGTACACACCATTTTGTCTTTCTGAGTCTGGGTAACCTCACTCAGGATTACATTTTCTAGTTCTATCCATTTGCCTACAAATTTCATGATGTCATTGTTTTTCTATGATTAGTAGTACTCCATTGTGGATATGTAGCACATTTTCTTAATCCATTTTTCAGTTGAGCAGCATCTTGGTTGTTTTTAGGTTCTGGTTATTAGGAATAATGGTGCTAAGAACACAGTTGAGCATGTGTCCTTGTGGTATGATTGAGCATTCCTTGGGTATATAACCAAGAGTGGTATAGCTAGGTCTTGAGGGAGATTGATTCCCATTTTTCTGAGAAACCACCATACTGATGCACTTCCACCAACAGTGGAGGAGTGGTCCCCTTGCTCTGAATCCTCTTCAACATAAGCTGTTATCAATGTTTTTGATCTTAGCCATTCCAACAGGTGTAAGATGGTATCTCAGAGTCCTTTTGATTTACATTCCCCTGATGACTAGGGATATTGAGCAATTCCTTAAATGTCTTTCAGCCATTTGAGATTGTTCTTTGAGAATTCTCTGTTTAGTTCTGTATCCCATTTGTTAACTGGATTGTTCATAGTTTCTTGAGTTATTTATCTATTTTGGAGATCATCCCTCTGTCAGGTGTAGGGTTGGTGAAGGTCTTTTCCCATTCTGTAGGCTGCCATTTTGTGTTATTTACTGTGTCCTTTGCCTTATAGAAGCTTCTCAGTTTCAAGAGTTCCCATTTATTGATTGTTGCTCTCAGTGTCTGAGCTGCTGGTGTTGTATTTAGAAAACAGTGTACTGTGTCAATGCATTCAAGACTATTTCCTACCTTCCTAATTTCTCTTCTATCAGGTTCAGTGTATTTGGTTTTATATTGAGGTCTTTGATCCACTTGGACTTGAGTTTTGTACATGACAATAAATATGGATCTATTTGCAATCTTCTACATGTTTATGTCCAGTTATGCCAGCACCATTTGTTGAAGATGCTTTCTTTTTTCCATTGTACAGTTTTGGCTTCTTTGTCAAAAATCAGGTATTCATAGGTGTGTGGCTTAATTTTAGAGTCTTCAATTAAATTCCACTGGTCTACATGTCAGATTTTATGCCAATATGAAACTGTTTTTATTACTACAGCTCCATAGTAGAGCTTGAGGTCAGGAAGGGTGATACCTACAGAGGTGGAATTATTGTACAGGATTTTTTTTAGGTATCCTGGGTTTTCTGTTTTTCCAAATGAAGTTGAGTATTGTTCTTTCCAGGTATATGAAGAATTGTGTTTTTGTAGCTGGAGTTATCTCCAGTCCCACCTGGGCCCACAGCCACTCAGATTCAAGTAAACACACAGAGACTTATATTACTTATGTATGGCCATGGCAGGCTTTTTGTTATCTAGTTCTTATATCTTAAATTAATCCATTTTTATAAATCTATACCTTGCCACATGGCTCATGGCTTACCGGTATCCTTACCTTTTACTTCTCATGGCAGTGGCAGCTGGCAGCATCTCCTGACTCAGCCTTCTACATCCCAGAATTCTCCTCTCTGCTTATCCCACCTATACTATACTTCCTGCCTGGCTACTGGCCAATCATCATTTTATTTATCAATCAATCAGAGCAACACATTCACAGCATAGAGTGATATCCACAGCATGCTGGGATTTTGATGGGGATTGCATTGAATCTGCAGATTGTTTTTGGTAAGATTGCCATTTTTACTATGTTAATTCTACCTATCCATGAGCATGGGAGATCTTTCCATTTTCTGATATCTTCTTCAATTTCTTTCTTCATAAACGTAAAGTTCCTTTCATACAGGTCTTTCACTTGCTTAGTTAGATTTACCCCAATGTATTTTACATTATTTGCGGCTGTTGTAAAGGGTAATATTTCTCGGAATTCTTTCTCAGGCCACTTATCATTTGTATATAGGAGGGTTACTGATTTTTTTGAGTTAATCTTGTATCCTGCCATATTGCTGAAGGTGTTTATCAGCTCTAGAAGCTCTGTGGTAGAATTTTTGGGGTAACTTATGTATACTATCATATCATCTGCAAATATTGAAAGTTTGACTCCTTCCTTTCCAAACTGTATCCTCTTAATCTCCTTTTGTTGTCTTATTGCTCTAGCTAGAACTTCAAGTACTATATTGTCTCATTCCTAATTTTAGTGGAATTGCTTTGAGTTTCTCTCCATTTAATTTGATGTTGGCTGTGGGCTTACTGTAAATTCCTTTTATTATGTTTAGGTATGTTGCATATATTCTTGACTCTCTAAGACCTTTATCATGAGGGGGTGTTGAATTTAGTCAAAGACCTTTTCATCTAATGAAATGATCACATGTTTTTTTCTTCTTTCAATTTGTTTATATGGTGTATTACATTGACAGATTTCATATGTTGAACCAACCTTGCATCTCTGGGATGAAGCCTACATGATCATGGTGGATATTTTTTAAAATGTGTTCTTGTATTCAGTTTGCCAATACTTTACTGAGTATTTTTGCACAAATGTTAATGAGGGAGATTGGTCTGTAATTCTCTTTTTTGGTTGCATCTTTCTGTGGTTTGGGTATCAGGGTAACTGTAGCCTCATAAAATGAGATTGATAATGTTCCTTCTGTTTCTATTGTGTGGAAAAATTTGAAGAGTATTGTTATTAAGTCTTCTTTGAAAATCTGGTAGAATTCTGTACTGAAACCATCTGGTCCTGGGCTTTTTTTGGTTGGGAGACTTTTAATGACCATTTCTATTTCCTTAGGGGCCTTTGATCTATTTAAATTGTTTATCTGGTCTTGATTTAACGTTGGTATGTAGTACCTCTCCAGAAAATTGTCCATTTCTTTTAGATTTTCCAATTTTGTGGAGTACATGTTTTCTTCACATGTTTATTTGCTTTTTCATGGTTTTCTTGGCTTTCTTTGTGGGATTTATTTATTTTTTCCAATTTTTTTTGTTTGTCATGACCTCAATTTCTTTAAGGGAATTTTTAAATTTCCTCTTTAAAGGCCTCTAGCATTTTCATGAATTTATTTTTGAGGTCAGTTTTCTTCTGCCACTTCTACATTGTGATGCTCAGGTTTTGCTGTTGTAGAAGGGCTAGGTCCTAGTGATGCTATATTGCTCTTTATGTTGTATGTATTTTTGCACTAGCATCTATTCATCTCTTCCTCCAATAGGTGCAGGAGGTGCCTGTGTCTGAGTGAGCTGAGATTTGTCCAATCTGTGCTTGCTGTTTCTATGTCTCAGGGGGCTCCTATGGGTCCAATCTTAGCTCTTGGTCTAATTGTAGCTGGCAGAATATGTATCTCAGGGAGCTGCTCTTGCTCCAATCATAGCTGGCAGATTCTGTGTCTCAGGAAGCCTCTCTTGGTCCAGTGATAGTTAGCAGGTTCTGTGTCTCAAAAAGTCTCTGGTGTCACAGTGTGATGAGTATTGGGGTGTGGCATGGGTCTTGTATATTACACTGTCTGATAGGGAGTTTTGTTGTTTGAGCCTGCATGCAGGAGTTTTTCCGAATGGCAGGTAACTTGAGTATCGATAAGTAGGGGTTCCTGAGGACTGGTTGTGTTCCAGTGTAACACAAATCTTAGAAGATCTTATTTAAAAAAAAAAAAAACACTCGGGGCCAGGTATTGGGGTGAATGCTGGAATATCAGAGAAACAGAACAAGTCACAGCTACCTCACCTTGCCATTTCCTCAGCTGATCCTGTTTCCTCAGACTGGAAACCTCTGTGTCCTCATCTGGAATGAATCTCCGCTGAACTGTGCTGCTCCAAAGCCTAAAAGCTTAACCAGCCTAGTTCCTGGTTTTCATGCCTTATATACCTTTCTGCTTTCAGGCCTCACTTCCTGCGATTAAAGGCTCACTTCTTGGGATTAAAGGCATGTGTTACCACTGCCTGGCTGTTTCCAATGTGGCCTTGAACTCACAGAGATCCAGACAGATTTCTGCCTCTGGAATGCTAGGATTAAAGGCATGTGCTACTACTGCCTATATTCTATGTTTAATATTGTGGCTGTTGTGTTCTCTGACCCCAGGTAAGTTTATTAGCATGCACAATATTTCAGGGAACACAATACCACCACATTCCAGGGCCTAAGTCCTAGAGGCAGGACACTCTGGGTTGAAGAAGAGTCACTCACCTCATGGTCCAATGAGAGCTTGTGGATTCCATGTCTCAGGAAGCCACTGGGGTTGCAAGGGGATGGGTATTGTGTTAGGGTGTGGGTCTTGTAGATTGCAAGGTCTGATGGGGGATTTTAGTGGGGAAGCTTGCCTGCAGGGTTTTTTTCCTTCTGGCAAGCAACTGGAGCAGATACATGTGGGGATTCAGGGGACTGTTTGTGTCCCAGATCCTAGGTCCTAGACCTATTGTAACACTATTTTACCATAACACAAGCTTCTTAAAATCAATAGCACTTGGGACTGGAGAGATGGCTCAGTGGTTAAAATAAATAATTGTTCTCAGTGGTTAAGATAAATAATTGTTCTCAGTGGTTAAGATAAATAATTTAGCTTAAGTTTCTAGCACCTACAAGGCATTTGAAAACTTCCTGTAATTCCAGAGCCAGTGGGTTATGCACCCTCTTCTGTCCTTGGTGGGCACAAAGCACACACATGGTGCACATATATACATTCAGGCAAAACACTAATTAACATAAAATACATTTAAAAATTCCATAAAGCTCAACTGTGAACATCTTTATTACTCCCAAATCAACTACTTCTGCTGATACATTTTATAACCTCTTTAAGGCTGTAAAAAAATGTAGGTATTTATATACAATCCTCAGTATCATGTATGGTCTTTGTTATTGCTGAATTCCTGATAGTTACTCTTTTCTTTCCCTTACTAATAGCCAGTAATTATTTTAATATGAAGTCAAAATTAGTTTATGAAATTTTGTTTTAGTTAGGTGGACTATACATAATGTCCTTATTGTCTATGGTTATTTATGAAGTGAAAAATCTGGTTCTTTAACTCAGCTCTTTGAATCATTATTGAAATGCAATGCATGATTCATAGTCCCTATGATATGTTTGCATTTTTTGTGTTGTCATGGCTTTGTTATCATTACTAACAGTGTGTAGAACATCATGTTTGTTCTTCCCCATGCTGAGGGACATCTTTTTGTATACTATGAATATGTGTTGTTCTGATTGGTTGATAAATAAAACAGTTTGCCCTATGGCAAGTCAGGTTATAGCAAGGCAGGAAGTTGAAGAGAGACAGGAAGAAGAAAGGCAGAGGGGAGAGAGACACCAGCACTGTCAGGAGAAGCAAGATGTGAAAATATTGGTAAGCCACAGCCACATGGCAACTTATAGATTAATAGAAATCAGTCGAGTTATAAGAAATAACTATCAAGAAACCTGCCATAGGCCATGCAATTAGTAATTAATATTAAGCCTCTGAATGATTATTTTTATTAAGAAATTTTCTATTAATTTTACATATCAACCACAGATTCCCTTGTCCTCCCTCATCCCCCCACAACCTTCCCCACCAGCCCACCCCGCATCCCCACCTCCTCCAAGGCAAGGTCTCCCCTGGAGAGTCAGCAGAGTCTGGTACATTCAGTTGAGGCAGGTCCAATCTCCTCCTCCCTGCACCAAGGCTGTTGCAAAGTGTTGCAGCATAGGAACTAGATCCAAAAAGCTGGCTTATGCACTAAGGACAAGTCCCAGTCTCAGTGCTGGGGGCACCCTAAACAGTTCAAGCTAAAAACCTGTCTCACTTATCCAGAGGGCCTAGTCCAGTTCCATGGGGCTCCTCAGCTATTGGTTCACAGTTCTTGTGTTTCCATGAGTTTGGCTAGTTGTCACTGTACTTTTTCCAATCATGATCTCTATCTCTCTTGCTCATATGATCCCTCCTGTCTCTATAGATTGGACTCCTGAAGCTACACCTGGACTTGGCCATGGATCTTTGCATCTGCTGCCATCAGTCACTGGATGAGGGTTCTATCATGACAGTTAGGGTGTTCAGCCATCCAATCACCAGAGTAGGTCAGCTCAGGCACTTCTCAACCATTGCCAGTAGTCTGTAGTGGAGTCATCTTTGTGGATTCTGGGGGACCTCTCTAGCACTCTGCTTCTTCTTATTCGCATGGTGTCTTCATTTATCATTGTATCTCTTTCTTTGTTCTCCCACCCTGTTCCTGATCCAGCTATGACCTAAGATCTTTTTCCCCTGATGCTTGCCCTCCATTACCCCCAATCACCCCCAGTTTGCTCATGTAGATCTCACCCATTTCTCTGTCGCTGGGCGATCCCTGTGTTTTTACTAGGGTCCTCTTTACTTGCTAGCCTCCCTGGAGCTGTGAGTTGTAGTCTGGTTATCCTTTGCTTTACATTTAATATCACTTATGAGTGAGTACATACCATGTTTGTCTTTCTGAGTCTGGGTTACCTTACTCAGCATGATTTTTCTAGTTCCGTCAATTTGCCTGAAAATCTCATGATGTCATTGTTTTTCTCTGCTGAGTAGTACTCCATTGTGTATATGCACCACATTTTCTTTATCCATTCTTCAGTTGAAGGGCATCTAGGTTGTTTCCAGGTTCTTGCTATTACAAATAATGCTGCTATGAACTTAGTTGAGCATGTGTCCTTGTGGCATTATTGAGCATTCCTTAGGTATATGCCCAGGAGTGGTATAGCTGGGTCTTGAGGGAGATTGATTCCCAATTTTCTGAGAAACTGCCATACTGATTTCCAGAGTGGCTGTGCAAGTTTGCATTCCCACTAACAGTGGAGGAATGTTCCCCTTGCTCCACATCCTCTCCAACATAAGCTGTCTTCAGTGTTTTTTTATCTTAACCATTCTGACAGGTGTAAGATAGTATCTCAGAGTCATTTTGATTTGCACTTCCCTGATGACTAAGGATGTTAAGCAATTCCTTAAATGTCTTTCAGCCATTTGAAATTCTTCCTTTGAGAATTCTCTGTATAGCTCTATAGCCCATTTTTTAAATTGGAATGCTGGTATTTTGATGTCTAGTTTCTTGAGTTCTTTATATATTCTGGATATAAGCCCTCTGTCAGATGTGGGGTTGTTAAAGATCTTTTCCCATTCTGTAGGCTGTTGTTTTGTCTTACTGACCATGTCCTTTGCCCTGCAAAAGCTTCTCAGTTTTAAGAGGTCCCATTTATTAATTGTTGCTCTCAGTGTCTGTGCTACTGGTGTTATATTTACAAGTGATCTCCAGTGCCAATGAGTTCAAGACTACTTCCTACTGTCTTTTCTATCAGGTTCAGAGTAACTGGATTTATGTTGAGATCTTTGATCCACTTGGACTTAAGTTTTGTGCATGGTGACAGATATAGGTCACTTCTACATGCTGACATCTAGTTATGCCAAGATCATTTGTTGAAGATGCTTTCTTTTTTCAATGGTACAGTTTTGGCTTCTTTGTCAAAAATTGGGTGTTCATACATATGCAGATTAATGTCAGGGTCTTCAGTTTGGTTCCACTGGTCTACATGTTGGTTTTTATCATACCTTATTAGAGGAGGGAATGGAGGTTGAGGTAGGAATGAGGTTCTAAGGGTGGAAGGAGGGAAGAGAAGGGGACCTGTGGTTGGTATGTAAAATGAATAAATATTCCTTGATAAAAAAATAACAAAAAAAACCAATAAAATAAGTGTGTCATTTAAAATGATATATTGTTTAAACAACCATCAGGCTTCATGTAATTGATAGTATTATTAAATATATGTTCCCTCTAATGAGAAATGATAATTCCCACCCTGAACTTGATATAGGAATTTCCATTTATATTTTCAAATTTAAATTCCCTTTAGTTGTCTACCATTCTTCTTTCTGTTCAGCAAAGCTTCATAAACATTTTGATACATTACTAAAGTATGGTTTAATTTTATAAATATTTCTTTTAATCATTATATTCCAATAAGATAGTAAAGAAATTATAATATTGTCTATTTTACTATCTTTTTTTTGAAAATACATATATATATATATATATTGAATTATTTATCAACTTCTGCCCTCTTGCCTCTCTTTAATTTCTTTCTCCTACTAAAAATTTTACCTTCTTTACATTCCAATTTTTATATTTTTCTTTGGCACAGAGTTTTATTATACTTGCTTGCAAGACCCTGTGTGTGGGGCTTATTTACTAGAACATGGGTATCTAAGTAGTGACTATACTCCTGCATAAAATAACACTCCTGAGCTGAGCCCTGCATGTATTAAGTTTGCAAAGTCACTCATTGATGGGTGTAGCCTTATGAGCTTCACTCCCATGCATGAAGACATAATAAGTATATCACTTTCAGGAAGGTAGTCACAGCTACATAGGTTCATGAGTAAAAGACCATTTTTACCTCCAGAAAACAATATTTTGCTATACTTCTCCACAAAGTCTAGCTCTTACACTCCTTGTCCCCACTTAGGGAAAGGTTCCCTAAACCATGATGGATATGATTTTAAAAATTAAACTTTTAAAATATTATTTTTACTCTTTTAAATTATGTATATTTTTATGCATGATGTGTGTGTGTGTGTGTGTATGTGTGTATGTGTATTTTCCTGATCACAGGTTTCTTGTGGAGGCCAGAGGAGTTGAATCTTCTGGAGCTGAAGTTACAGGCTGTTGTGAGTTAGTGTCTTAGTCACTGTTCTTTTGCTGTAGAGAGACATCATAAACACACAATGCTGATAAAAAGAAGCACTTAATCAGCTGTTTGTTTACAATTTCAGAAATTCAGTTCATGATCATCATGGTTGGAACATGGAGACCTACAGGAGCCGTAACTGAAACCTAAATAATGATCCATAGGCAAAGAAGCAAGGGGACAATACTATCTTTTGAAACTTCAAAGCCAATCTCAAGTGATACACTTCTTCCAACACAATCACTTCAAATTCCTAATTTTAATCATTTCAAAAATTTCCATTTCCTGATGACTATGCATTCACATATATGAGCCTATAGGGCCCCATTCTCCTTCAAACCACCAATGCCAGACACCAAATATACCAAATGTGGGTACTGAGAACTAACCTCACATCTTATACAAAAGCAGTACACTCTTAACTACTTAAGCATCTTTCTATTCCCTTAAAATAAAGTTTTAAAGATATACACACACACACACACACACACACAGACACACACATACACACATACATTTTCAAATATGAAATGTTGATTATCACGCAGATTGGGTAAAATTATGGGAAAATAATTACTTCTAAATCAAATATTTAGTAATTTGTAGATGTGAATATGCTGAGAAGCCTACTATAAAAAGTTTTTAGCTGCTATGATGAACTCACTTCATACTAATACTCACTGTGAGTTTTGTATATAGGACTTTTAGATGCAATGATACTGTTTTCATTATCCTTGATGTGTGTTTGAAACTTGCATCCAAGGGTTCTTGAATGGCATTGTAAATTACTCAGCAAATCATCAATAAAAGGATAGAGAATACCTTCACTGACATTATAAATGTATGATATTTCAAATATGTATTGGTTTCCTTATATTGGAAATTTTAATATTAATATATTTAAACAAAAATAGACTTCTTTCTATGCATATAAATTGAGAATTACATTCTGTCACTTCTAATTTACAGCAGCCCTGATAAAAAGTGAAGAATGGGAATGTCTCTTCTTTTGTGCTCTTAAATCTTCATAAAGATCAATCTCCCTGCTACATAACATGGAGATATTAATCATTCATGCCAGTAAATATCAGATGTTGTGAGCACACCATGCAATAAAATTTGATCATTTTGTTGTTTAAAGTGAAGTGAATTTCATCTATTTGGAAATGCAAAGTAAAAAAAAGTGTTTTAAAATAACACATAGCACTGACTAATATTTTAAATATAGTAAAATTCTTCAGATGGTAATGAGCTGCATTATTCTAGAAATAAAATTTTTGATTTACAGAAAATATAGGGACAGATTAAACTTTTTGCATCTTTTATAAGACATAATTTAACTTTTAATTTTTAAAATTATGAACATATTTGTTCTCTGTCATGCTATTATAACACTTTTAAAGTCAAGTGTATATAAATTATGCTTATTTGCATATTTTATACATTTACACAGATATAAAATGACAAATTCCTACTTATGACTAAGACTCATAATACATTTCTTTTCTTCTGTAATCAAGATGATGGATTTTCATAACTGAACATTCTAAGTAACTGAACAAAGGCTCACCAGAAACTTCACTTTCATGTTAGTTCTCCAAATTCCCTACCATTATTCATAGATTTTTACAAGTGGAGAATTTCAATTTGATGATAATAAATGACCAAACATTGTGACTTTTGTCTGTGTCTTCTATTTTGGTGTATTCACTTTGTACAATAAAAAAAGAATTGTTTGCTCCTTTGGACAGCTTAAATATATGTATATGCAGAATCTTTCATTTTCATTTATAGCCTCAGTATTACAAGATATGATTTCTTTATTTATGTTTCTAATGCATATATAATCAGAGATAACATCACTATCTGTGGTAGTTAACTTTAACTCTCAGCTTGTCACAACATAGAATCATTTGAGAAGAGCCTTAAGCAGGAGACATTGTGTAGTTCACTTGGCTTGTGTGCATTTCTATGAGATTTTGTTTGATTGTTAATTGAGATGGAAAAACTCACCATGAACATGTGCAGCACAATATCATTTCCTGAGCCTTGGTCTGTGTAAGAATTGAGGAAGCTGAGGCAAGAAGCAGGCAGCATGGGTGCATTCATTTCCCTCTATTCTTTTCTGTGGGTGTGGTGTGGCAAATGTCTGTAGTTCATACTTCTCTGAGTTCCTTGAAATGAAGGACCATAATGTGAAATTGTAAGCCAAATCAACTCTTTTCTCCCTTATGTTGTGTTTTGTCAGAACACTTATCAGAGTAACAGAAATGAAACTACAGTACTAATCCTTTTTACCTAAAAGAGAATGATTAATGAATAGAGGTTTATAGATTATTTGGATTGGAAGTCATTTTCAAATCAAATAACTTAGTATTTCTTGATAAATAGCAAATATATTAACATAACATAATTTCTAGATCTAGATTTCTTCTTTAGGCAAGTGGGGAAATCTGCTTTGGCAATTTTCAGAATACCAATTGACAGCAGAATAAGTGAATATCCAAAGTAAATATGCTGCTTGTAGGCAGAATATCTGGTAGATGAGTAATAAGGTTTGGCAAGTCTTTGTTGTGGAGAGGGCTTAGATTTGATCACCTATCTCTACCTTATTTTTGATGAAGACACCAACAATTCATGTTGGAGAATAGACAGACTTTCCAAAAATGGGGCCAGTTGAACTACATAGGCTCATGTAAAGAAACAAAACTAGAATGAAAGAAACCTAGATCCTTATTTCCAATTCTAGATAAAACCTAACTCAAAATGGATCAAAGAAATCAACATAAAACCTGAATCTGCTAGAGGAGAAAAATAGAGATTGTGATTGAACTTACTGAAATAGGAAAGGACATTCTGAACAAGACCTTGACAATGCAGGAAAATAGGCCAACAATTGGGATCCCATTGTTAAGTCTGCAATGCTGTGAAAATTGTCTGAGGTGCCTATTTAACATATCACAGTTGACCTGGCCCCCAAGTTATTCCAGGCTCCCTCAGTCCCTACCTGTTGCAGAGTATGACTGTTAGACCCACCCCCCTACCCTAAACTTGTCCAGCCCAAGGGCTGAACTGCCTTTTCCCAGCTTTACTTCCATATACAATTCAGCCATTTTGTTCAGTCTTTGGGCCAGGCTGACCCTCTTAACAGCTCCTTTCTCCTCCCTCTTTCCTTACATGTCTCAGGGTCATGTTTACCCAGGACTCTCCCAAATGTCTCTGCCCCTGGCTATGCTATTCCTTTTATCTACAATAAACTTTCTCCTTCACCACAACTAGGGGCAGTAATGTCCTTCCTTTCCATTTTATTTATTTTTTTCCTCATTCATTCATAAAACTAAAATATTATATACAGCAAATAACACCATTGCAAGAGTGAAGAGACAGCTAGCAGAGTGGAAAAATATATACTAGCTATACTATGGGAGCCCACAACTGACTCAGTTTTCCAGTTTGAATCTGAAGTCTATTTTGAGTCAATAGAGTTCAAGCTTGTTTTGAACCAGGGCTGTGAGAAAGTCCTGATTGGCCCATGGGAAGAAACATAGTATCTAGGTAGATCCAGGTTGCTGATGCCAGCTGGAGTTACTTTGAGATAGAAAATGAGGCTGCCTGCTCCTTGTCTCTAGGACAGGATAGACAGTGGTTGAATGCCTATGCTTTGTATTGTTCTACTTCTGTCCTTCAAGACTGTATACAAGATGGCTGTGAAATAAACTCCGGACTCTTCAGCATAGACTAGCAGTCCTCTCAACTCTGCTCTGTCTTCTTCATTGTTTCCACAATCTGCACACCTTCACCCAGATAGCCAGTGACTGTCAGCAGGAGCTGACACTATACATCAAACAAATGGTTATTATCAAGAATATACAATGAGAAACAAGAACAAAACCCTCAACATTAACATTTAAAATAGGACGTGGAATTAAACAGAGCTCTCAAAAGATAAAACATAAATGGTTGGCTCAGGAACAAACAAAACATAACAATTTTAACTATCAAGGAAATGAAAATTGCAACTATTTTGAGATTTCTTCTTTCTTAATCCGATTGGCTAAGACAAAAAAAAAAAAAAAAGAAAGAAAAAAAGAAAACAAAAACAAAAACAATAAAACGACAGATTCTGGCAAGGTTGTGGCAAAAGGGCAAAACCCATTCACTGCTTGTGCTCTTTCAAAGTTTGGAGATTATTTTAGAAGCTACACATAGATCTATATGATCTAGCTATACCACTGTTGGGCATTGCTATGTAGCAGTTTCCTCTGAGATAGAAATATCCCATCCTGTAAAAAAGCTTATCGTGAAATTTGCAGGCAAATGGATGGAACTAGAAAATAGCATCCTGAATGAGGTAACCCAGACTCAGAAAGACATATATACTATGTACACACTCAAAAGTAGATACTAGATGTAAAGCAAAGGATAATCAGACTACAACCCATAGCTCTAGAGAAGCTAGGAAACAAGGAGGATCCTTAGAGGGATGTATGGATCACCTTGGGAAGGGGAAACAGAGGAGATCACTATGACTAAGCTGGATGTGAGGGGGAACAATAGAGGGAAGGGAATGGGGGATGAGAACATGAGGGGAAGGAATGGAGTGGGAGAGCAATGAAATAGATATCTTGATAGAGGAAGACATTACCGGGTAAGGGAGAAACCTAGTCCTAGGGAAATTCCCAAGAATCCACAAGGATGACCCCAGATTAGACTACTAGCAATAGTGGTGAGAGTGCCTGAATTTGCCTACCCTAGTAGTCAGATTGGTGAATATTCTGTCATCATAGGGCATTCATTCAGTAACTGATGGAAGCAGATGCAGAGATCCACAACCAAACACCAGGTTGAGCTCCAGGAGTCAAATTGAAGAAAGGAAGGGGGATTATATGAGCAAGGGGGAGTGGGAGGAGTGATGGGAGGGGGAGCTGTGGATGGTATGTAAAATGAATATTTTTTTTAAAGATTGGAAGTAAACAGCAACTTAAAATAGCTCTAGGAAATCCCTGAAACTGTTCAGATTCATTAGGTGCCTCTTTCTCCCCAAAATTTCTTAAGTAGTAAATACTGCTGAGTTTCACTTTCTGACAAGACAAGTTGAGAAGAATATTCTCATGGAATCCCAGCAGCCTGGAAGGAGGATTTTACTAAATAAGTAACCAGAAAACAACACTCTCCAATATGTTGAATGGCCTATAAGTTGTGCAGTGTGTTCCAGGTTACATGGTTTGCAGAAGGAACTTTTTTCTGGACATAACAGGATAGTAGAACATATGAACTCACCTCAGTTTATATGTTCCTGCTCAAGTTCAAGACAGAAAAATACTAACATAGGAAGATGAGCTGGGCACAAAGTCCCACAAATAGCTAAATATTTATTGATGTTGATAGTTGCAGGGAATGGGAGAGCTGGTTTCCTTTAAAATTTTGTTGACTGCTGGGTTGCCCATGCATCAGAGGAAGACCCTATATTCAAAAGTAAATGGGAAACACATACTTAACTTGATAAATTAAAAAAAAAAAAGAAACGAGACCACACAGATTGGTGAGTTGGGAAGTTGGAGGAACTGAGGGAAGAGAGGTTTGGGCTAAATATAATGAATACATTATCTGAAATTCTTTAAAAAGTTTAATAAAAGTGAGAAACAAACAAGCACAAAGCACCTTTTACAAGGATGGACATTTGGTATGTCAGAACAAAGTGAAAGTTATTAATATGCAAAGATTAGTTAAGAATGAGGGCAATAACATGATTATAATGCTCCTTTCAAACTAAATGATTATAGTCACATGCACAAATAAAATGTTATTCTTAGTCTCAAAAAAAAACCACTTGCTGTCATTATGTTACTTAACAAAGTATCTTTAGTATTGTTGTTGGGTTAAGAATGTGAAGTTCATGAAAATGATAGATTAATGTTGTTGCTTTTGACAATGGTATATGGATTTTGTGTTTTTTACAAACCACTGTCAAAAACAGTAACATTAATCTATTAATATCATCTATGAAGACCCATTTGTTACCAGTTCTACAACCTCAGTGATACAATGCTCTGAATTAAGTGCAGAAAAGACAAGTATTTTTATGTTCAAATATATAAGCTTATGGAAGGAGAACATTTGAAACGATAATGTAAGATTTTTGACTTTGTCACCAGCTACACGAAGACTTAGAATTTTTTAAAGTAAACTTAGAAAGTATTTTGCCAATTCTCCTCCTCTATGATTTCACTTAAAACTGTTACTAACTCAATCAAGAGATATTGAGATACTTAAATTATTTAATGTATTTTTTTGGAAAATCTAATATTGCTAAGTTGAATAATGTACTTAGGATTTCTTTTTGCTGTGATGAAACATCATAAGTATAAACAATTTAAGATGAAAAGGTTTATTTCATCTTACAACTTGAAGATCATAATCACTGAATGTTTTCAGGGCAGGAAACCAAGACAGGAACTAGAGTGGAAGCCATGGAGGAGAGTGTTGCTTACTGACTTGTTCCAAAGGATTTGCTCAGCCTTCCTAATTATAGCACACAGAACTACCAGCCAGAGTTGAATGGCACTGCCACACTAAGCTGAGTCCTCCCATATAAATCAAGAAAATGAGTCTGTTTTATCATAGGCCAATCTGGTGGAAGCATTTTCTCAATTGAGTTTTTGTCTTCAAAACAATTCTGGCATTTGTCAAAATGTTAGAAAACTAGCCAGCACCAGTAGTTTACCTAAAAATTTTTTTAATGCGATCTCTATCATCGACTTCACAGGTCTTTCAGTCACCCATGTTTTGGATTTTAAACCATTATTTTTATCTGCTAACCTAATTCTAGAATCTTAAGTCTTCGCATCTATCTTCCAGAGGTTTTTTCAGTCACAACAAAAATACCTCCTTCATGTTGCCTGTTACCACAACCGAGAACAAATAGAGCCTCAGATTTGTGATATTTGTTGATGGTTTTAGTCAATCCTCAACTACTTAACAAGATTTGATTTGACTATAATCTGTGCATGGCATCATAAGTAGTTATAAATTGGGCACACATTATAAAAAGGCACTCTGTAATGCAATAATTAAACACAACAGAGATGTTCTCTTTCTTGTGTTCTTGTGATATTCATAATTTAGTAGAGAAGGCACCACTTTTAAACTTCATAATTCTTTTATTGTAAATTAATAGCTTCAAACATAAAGGCAATTAGGAATGTTCAGTTCCCCAATGAAAACTTATGTCATAATATTAACTAAGCTTTTTTGATTGTTTTCATTACATAATTTCATCCTTCCATGGTCCCTTCAAAACATAACAACACTGCAACTCAACAATCACTGAAGTTATACTGTTTTTACCTGCCAGGCAAAAGGCTAAATTCAGTCCCCATTTTGTACAGTACAATGTCCTCATGTGTTCATGGCAATTTGAAAATTCATAATAGAATTGAATGCAAAATGGACTTACATTTAATAGATACTTTTAAACGTATATTTATTTCATTTCAACGTTCCATGTGTGACCGCCAATTATATATTATATTTATTGTTAATCTACCTTTTTCATATCAGAGCATGGTCTCAAGTGAGATATTGACAGCTAGATTTACGATTTATTTTAACAGGTAACCTCATCACTAACTTAATATTGGTCAAAGACATGCAATGAGTATGTATTACATATGAAGAGAAATCCATAACTATAGAAGAAAACACTTTCTTGGAACTAATTGTGCAATGTTGAATTATAATTACATTAGATGTTCCTTCAAGCTGAAAAATTCATGACATGTATGACAAAGATAAAATGTTACTGAGTGAAAACCATGCTTAAACATGAATGGGATGTCAGTAACATGGATAAAGAATAGAGGAAGAGAAAGAAAAAAAATATTGTGCTGATATGGCCATTTTTGGTTGTCAACTTGACTACATCTGGAATTAACTAAAGCCCAAGCCTTTAGGCACAACTATAAGAGATTTTTCTTGGTTGGATTATTTGAGGTGAACAATCTCCCCTAAATTCAAATCTTTTGTCCAAATACACATCCTGAGTTTGAATCTTTTGGTGGAAACTTATGTAGAAAACATGGGATAAGTAAGCTTTTGTTATTTTTCCCCCTTTCCCTCACTCTCACTGGCAAGTTCATTCTTTCATTGGTATTGGTCCACTTTTGGCTCTGACACATACTGTAAACTGTCTGGGCTAGCCAGCCTTGTGAACCAAACTACTATTGTATTCCTGCCCTTCTCTTGGGGAGGTAGCTGTTATTGAGCTAGCCAGACCACAGCCTGCAAATGACTTTAATAAAACTGATATATAGATATAAACATAGATATAGATAAACAGATATATGTCTATATATATATATATATATATATATATATATAAAACTGATAAAGTATGATACTTAAATTTGATTGTGAATTTTATTGTATTAAGAAATGCCTAGCAGGTTTGGTAGTGGTAGCACATGCCTTTAAACCTAGTAGTTAGGAGGCAGAGACAGTTGGATTTCTATGAATTCAAGGCCAGGCTGGTTTACAGAGCTAGTTCCATGACAATTAGGGTAACACAAAATAACCCTCTCTCTAAAACAAAACAAAACAAACAAAATAAAAAAACTGAAAAAAATGCCTAAATCATTAAAAAGGACCAATCTTGGTTATGTCCATGAGATTGTTTCTTGAAATGATAAACTGAGATGGAAATCTCGTATCATCTGAAAGGGGTGACACTTATTGGCTGGGCCCAAGACTAAATAAAAAATGGTTAAAGAAGAAATGAATCTAAACATCTGTGCCTGCCTGTGTGATCCCTCATCAGTTGAAATGTGAATAGGAAGTATTGTTCTTATCTACTCTGTCAGGACGACTCCTCCATACATTCTTTTCTTGTCCCCCAGGATTGACTATACCTCCTCATATTGTGAGACAAAATACATTTTTCTTGCCTAAAAATGCTTCTTGTTAAGTATTTGGATGGAACAATGAAAAAGAAACTAATAATAATGAAAGTAAGCATACTTTACTAGCATTACCATATACAATAAAATGTAATTTTATTCACTAATATTATAGAATTGAATGATTACAAGATAGGCTTTTACCATAAGGTTCTGGAAAGCAATGAAGAGGAATGGTAATAATATGCAGTGATTGGAGGAGTTATTGTGACCCCAATTATCAACAATTCAAAGCAGAGTTAACTTTTACCTAGCAGCTGGGCTTTTTATTTGCTGGCCTTCTGGGTCAGGGAGGACCATTATCTGTCATTATAATTAATTTCCTTCAGAAAATAAGTATCAATTCATGAAATATTTGATTTCATGGGTGTGTATATACAAATTATAAATTAGGACCAGGGAGATGGTGCTACTGTGAAACCATGAGGATAAGATTTGGATCCTGATAATCTAGGTAAAATTTGAATGAGAATAGTAGCCTGCAAATAATTCTGAAACTTATCATAGAAAGGGAATCAGGAACAACAAGGCTAGTCAGACCAGCCAAATGGGGAGCTCCAGATTCAAAGAGAAACCCTGCTCAATATATATAAAAGAGTGTGGTGGTATTGTATTGCCCAAAATATTGTGTACGCTAATAAACTTACCTGGGGTCAGACAACAGGACAGCCACAATATTAAAGGTTAGGCAGTGGTAGCACACGCCTTTAATCCTAGCATTCCAGAGGCAGAAATCCATGTGTTCAAGGATACACCCACGCATGGTGACCAACGCCTTTAATCCCGAAGCAAGCCTTCAATCCCAGGGAGTGGTGGTAGAAAGCAGAAAGGTATATAAGGCGTAAGGACCAGAAACTAGAGGCATTTGCCCTGGAGAGGCATTTGCCCTGGAGAGGCATTTGCCCTGGAGAGGCATTTGAGAAATGCCATCAGCATCAACCTTCCATTTTCTTCTCATTCCACATTTACTTTGTTTTTAGAAATATTGTCCTCTAAGTAACAAAAATAACAATTAAACCACAAAAAATTATGATAGAGTATATTCAGCTATTAAAATAAATGTTTATTTCATTGGGGCTACATACAATACCAAGTTTATATAAACAATTGTTTGAGAATTTCATACATGTCTATAGTGTGTTTTGATCAACTGCATCTTTCATTCCCTCATTTCAGCATTTGACATCAAATTCTCTTTGCAGTTTTAGCATGTGAAATCAAAACTGTTTTATTATTTAATTGCCACCAAATTGTAAAAGCAGGAAAATAAATTAGAGCATTTTTAAACTGATTCAAGCAATTCTAAAGAAATATCTTAAAAAAAAGTTCACTTAAGTATACTGGATCAGGTGGGGAAGAGATAGAGGGAGAAAGTACTGAAAGAGTGGCCTGGAAAAGGGAGAAACCTGGCTCAAGCGATACTCTCAACAATCTGCAAAGATGACCCCAGCTAAGACTCCAAGCAAAAAGGGGATACTTAGTCTGAAATGGTCATCTCCTGTGACCAGGTAAGACTTCCAGTGCAGGAATTGGGACACCAACCAACCACATATCCTTTGACCTACAGCCTATTCTGCCTATGGGCATATGCTGGGGTAAAGGTAGCACAGAGATTTTTGGAGTAGTCAATCAATGATTGGTCCATGCTCAGACCCATCTCACAATAGTTAGCCCACCCCAAACACTGCCTTGAGCTCCAGCACCCTGAGACTGGATAGCCAACAGATCTAGAATAGAACTAAACACTGCTGGAAAAATGTCAATTCTTAATGATGTTCTGCTATACTCATAAATTGGTGCCTAGCGCAACAGTCATCACATAGGCTTCATTGAGCAACTGAAGGAAACCATCAGTCAACTATTAGGCTCAGTTCAGAGAATCCTGCTGAAGAAAGGGAGGGAAGGTTGTTAGAGCCAAAGGATCAAGGGCATCACAAGAAAACACACAGAATCAACTAACTTGGGTTTAGTGGAGCTCACAGAGACATAATCAAAAACCAGGGAGCCTTGCTGGGACCAACCTAGGCCCTCTGCACATATCTGACAATTGTATAGTTTGGTATTCTTGTGGGACTACTACCAGTGGGAGCAGGGGCTGTCTTTGACTCCTTTGCTGGTTTTGAGATCCTACTCTTCATACTGGCTTGTCTTGTTCAGATTTAACACAAGGAGAGGTGCTTAGTCTTACTGAAGCTAGATATGCTTTGTTTGGTCATATCTATGGGAAGCCTGCTCCTTTCTGAATATAAGTGACTGTGCGGATGATTGATGGTGGGAACAAAGGGGAGGTGGGGAAAGGACTAGGAAGAGAGGAGGCGGGGGAAATTTCAGTTGGGATCTAAAATAAACAAATAAAATAAAATAAAATTCTGAAAAATAATATTAAGGGTGTCCAATATTATGAATTTAAATGATAATATAAAAGTACCTTAAATTTTCTGTTTCTTCCTCTCTCCCACCCTTTTTTCCTCCAGCCTTTCCTTC
The DNA here is from genome assembly GCA_902168425.1 of Peromyscus attwateri. NCBI lineage: Eukaryota > Metazoa > Chordata > Mammalia > Rodentia > Cricetidae > Peromyscus > Peromyscus attwateri. The sequence continues at coordinate 16,568 of CABHPP010125469.1, read as the reverse complement.
CTTGCTTTTCTTCTTTCTTCCCTTCCTTCTTTCTTCCTATTTTCCTCCTCTTCCTCATTCTCCTTTTTTTTTTGGTTTTGGTATTAGCAGTAGAGTAGTATAATTGCCATGAAAGATACTGAGCTGATGTGTCTATAGGAAAACAGAAATAAAAACATTACTTTAGTAAGATTATAATGCTTTCTCAACAAAAATAAAACTAGGTTTTATGTTATATAGTCCAGTGAACTGAATATTTAAAAATCTAAAAAATCATGAGCTAATTGTCAGTATAAACATTTAAACAAAAAATGATAAATTGCATGTATAGAGATTTTTAAAAATTAATTTAATGTTGAAAACTTAAAATTCCATATAGGTATATTTGCACTTGATTTTTGGAACCTGTGCAATATGGGATAATTTGAAAGAACTAAATGCTTATTAATTTTTCTAATTTTCTTTCCATTCCTATAACAAAACTCTATGAAAAAAGAGTATCTTGTGAAGTATGTCACAGCCCATCATAAAGGCAAGGTAAGGCATGAACTCAAGGCAAGAACCTAGGAAAAGATCATAGTGGAACACTGATGGCTAGATTCTCCCTGTTTGTTAATGTACCATTCTTAAATAGTCCAGTTCCATCTGTTACAGCCCACAGTGCTAGGTCTTCCATCATCAACCATCAATCAAGAAGATGCCCCACTGACCTATCCCCAGACAAGTCTTTTGGAGGACATCATTCAACTAAGCTTCTTTATCCCTCCCATATCTCTAGTTTGTTTCATGTTTGATAAAACTAACCAGCATAATTAACCTCTTGTCAACTTGACACACTAACAGATAACTGTTACTCCATAACTTTTTCTACATTATTTTTCCCGAAGAAGTAATGTCATTTTTAACATCAAATATATAGCACAGTCCAAATTTGATTGCAACTAAATTTTTTGACAATTTCATATGAGTCTTAAATTTACTCATTTTACCTCTTCCCCATCTCTGCCAACAGACTTTTCTAGTGTTCTCCCAACTCCTCTCAAACCTTCTTAGTATTAGTATTGTTTTACACACACACACACACACACACACACACACACACACACACACACACTCACACACAGTTGACATCAGGGGAGTCATCCATGAAGAAAATTTACTCTCTCTCAACAGTGGTGAATTGCACAGAGCATTTCCCCCATTGGCATGGGTGTATCAGTTGGTGATGTCATTGTATAAGTCATGTATCGGCAACTATATTGTTAAAATTTAATGGGTGCAGCCTCCCTGTTATATATAGAAAACATTATGTCACAGCAGAAATCTTGGTACTTTGATTCCTGTCAATTTTCTCCCCCCTCTTCCACAAGTTTTTCTGTGTCTTAGGTGTAGGAGTTGGGAAATATTAGTTTGAATTGGGCATCTTATGGTCAGTTGTTCTATTCACTTTGAAAAGTTGTAGATTTTTGTAAAGAAATGTATCTGCTTCAAAAAGAATCTTCTTTGGTGCTTACCGCTAAGATTGGCTGCTTAGTGAAAGCTATATTTATCTGTGGGCATGAGCATAAGAATTTATAATGCCATTAAAAATTGCACTGCTTCAGAAAAGCAGCAGTAATGGGTTTTCTTGCCACAGGTAGAGAGCTGAATTTCCAGTATCAGTCTTGAGTTCCTTCCTATGGATAAATCTTGAATTCCAAATGTAAATAAAGTGTTATCACAGCACCAAAGAAGAAATTTTTCCAGACCAATAAAGTTATTGTGTCACTATTGTAATTTTTGGGATATCTTGCCACACCAGTCACTGTTGAGTTTCATAAGCTTTATAGGTGGGTAGTCTAATTAATACTTTTTTTCATTGATACTTTTTTTGCACCTTAGTATACTATGAAAAATTGTACACAGAGAAAAGGCTTATAGGTTGTTCACAACTCAGTTCATCCAAGTCCTGTTTTTGAAGTATGTGGTGCCTTCATCAAAAAAGTCTGACCTTCAATTTCCACAGGAGAATAATCAAGAATAATGCCAATAGACTTTATTGTTTTGGGGAGATTCTTTGACTCCTATGATGAACAATTCAAAGGCAAGTTCTACATGCCTAGAACTGAGATTTTCATTAGATTGCTTATGGTTCTTGGGAGTAGATCTCTATATAAGTAGCATAACTTCATTTAAACTAATTACATAGTCTCTATTGAGAAGTCTGGTGCTATTCTGATGGGTCTGCCTTTATATGTTACTTGGTCTTTTTCCTTTGTGGCTCTTAATATTTTTTCTTTGTTCTGTATGTTTAGTGTTTTGATTATTATGTGTCAAGGGGACTTTTTTTTGGATCCAGCCTATTCAGTGTTCTGGAAGCATCTTGTATCTTCATAGGTATTTCTTTCTTTAGGTTAGGAAAGTTTTCTTCTATGATTTTGTTGAATATATTTTCTATGCCTTTGAGTTGGTATTCTCCTTATATCCTTTTTATTCTTAGGTTTGGTCTTTTCATGGTGTCCCAAATTTCTTGAATGTTTTGTGTTACAACTTTTTTGTCTTTGGTATTTTCTTTGACTGACAAATCTATTTTCTCTATTGTGTCTTCAGTGTCAGAGATTCTCTGTTCCATCACTTGCATTCGATTGGTTATGCTTGCTTCTGTAGTTCCTGTTCATTTAGTCAGGATTTCTATTTCCAGTATTCCCCCAGTTTGTGTTTTCTTTATTGTCCCAATTTCAATTTTTAAATCTTGAATTGTTTCCTTCATCTGTTTAATTACTTTTTCTTGGCTTTCTTTGCTTTCTTCCAATTTTTTGTTTGTTTTTTCTTCCATTTCTTTAAGGGGATTTTTTTATTTCCTCTAAAGAGAGTTTTTCATTTCCCCTTTAAGGGCCTCTTTCATCTTCTTAAAGTCATTGTTATGCATTCATACATTGGTGAGTAGGTATTTTAAGCAATCATAAAAGAATTCATTTCCCTATGGATTTCTCAATCATCCTTAGTGTTATTTCCCCTCTATTACCTCTTGCTTTCTTTCTCTATTGACCACCTTTGTTTTTCCTAATTTAAAGAGTTTATTTTTTTTCCATTTCATAGCATCTATGTCCTATAATTTCCTTCTTTATTTTTCTTCCTTATCTTTCCTTATATTTCAACTTTTAAAAGTGCTACAACCTTTACAAAAAATTAATTTAAAAGTTTAAGTTCCTTTAAAAATCCAAAATCTCATAACTTTTATTTTCTGTAAAATCAAAATAAGTTACATAATTTATTATTTCAAGAGGGAAGAACCAGGGTACATTTAATAAGATCAAAGCAAAACCGAAGTCAAAAGGTATAAATATCTCAGTGTCTGATGTCTGGGTCTCATTCATGGTCTTCTGGGTTTCAAAGGATTTGGAAGTTTCACTTCTCAGCCCCCTTCATTTATGACCCAAAACGCTTGTTTGTTAAGCTCAGGGCCATTTCACTCTCTTCTGTGACTGCCCTTCTTAGATGTTTCAAGAACATGGCATCTCTAATATGAAATGGGGTCACTGAAGCTGGATCTTCAGTCCTGACTATCTTATGATTTCTTTTACTGTGAAGAGACACCATGAGCATGGCAACTTCTACAAAAGAAAAACATTTAATTGGGGTGGCTTACATTTTTAGAGGTTTAGTTCATCATCCTCATGGTGCTACATGGTGGCATGCAGGTAGACATGGTGCTAGAGAAGGAGCTGAAAGTCATACATTTTGACACGCAGGAACAAAAAGTGGTATGTGTCATTGGATATAACATGAGCATAGGAGATCTCAAAGCTCATACCACAGTGACACAATTCGTCCTACATGGCCACACATACTCCAACAAAGCCTCACATTCTAATAGTTCCATTCCTTTTGGGGACCACTGCTGCAGGATGTCTTTTTGTATGCTATGAATATATGTTGTTCCCATTGGTTAATAAATAAGCTGCTTTGGCCTGTGGCGAGGAAGCTTAGAAGCAGGCAGGAAATTGAAGGAGAGAGACAGGAAAGAGAAAGGTGCAGTCTGGAGAGACATGAGCCAGCTGCCGAAGGAGCAACATGTAATGGGATGCAGGTAAAGACATGGAACATGTGACAATACATAGATTAATAGTTATGGTTTGAGTTAAGTTATAAGAGCTAGCCAGCAAGAAGCTTGCCATAGGCCATACAGTTTGTAAATAATATAAGCCTTTGTATGTTTACCTGAGTCTAAGATGCTGCAGGACTGCTGGTGAGAGAGATTTGTCTGGACTGTGGGAGTGGGGTGGGGTGGGAGTTGGACAGGACCCGAGAAACTTCTGACTACATTTGGCCCAAAAACTTCCAATTACAAATGGTATCCAGACATGGTGTCAAGTGTTACCACCTGAAACCTGAGAGAGCTTAAGAATAGATTATAAATGTAGCTAAGAGCACCTTGCTAGTCATGTTGCTTATGGTAGGCTGTGGTACAGTGACAAGTTCCCTGGCCATTGCGGGATTGTGGCATGTGGGCTTGGCCTACATCATGGTGGATTCTCACTTCAGTACACAGAGATGTCTCCAAGCCACACAGCACACTGCACGGTAGATTTAGCTTTTGCTATTACAGATCAAAAATAAAAAAGGTTTTTGAGCTACATATTGCATGTTGGAGGCATAGACCCATTGTTTCCCCTAGGTAAGCATACCTCTGCCATGTTTGGAAGTTAAGGTGGGTGCATTCAGCAGCCAAGGGTACTATATTGGTCATAGTTCTACACCTTAGCAGCTTACAATCTCTCCTAGTCAGAGAAGAATTATAGATTAACAATAAGACAGATTCAGATGGAATAAAACTCTAAACAGTTTACAGTATGTGTAAAAATGTATATAGGCTTGGAAGAGAGAGAAACAGGAATATATTTAGTTATATAAAGAGATAGTTTTAAAAAATAAAGTCTTTAAAGAGACAGTAAAAGTAATATAAAAAATAAGCCATGTAAAGATGGGAATCACTCACAGAGTCTGGATTATATTGTCTTTGGGAGTTTTAACTGCAGAAAGATATTTGATTGTAAATGCTGCTGAGTTAAACCAATATATATATATATATATATATATATATATATATATATAT
>CABHPP010125469.1:0-10668 GCA_902168425.1 Peromyscus attwateri | reverse complement strand
AAAGCCTACAGCACCCGGTATTCCCAGGCAGTCTCCCATCCAAGTACTAACCAGGCCCGACCCTGCTTAGCTTCCGAGATCAGATGAGATCGGGCGCGTTCAGGGTGGTATGGACGTAGACTATATTTCTACTCTTGTTTAAGGTATTACGTTTGTACAGCTCATTTGAGATTGTAACGTATAATAATTAAGAAATACAGATTAATAGTTCATCTATGATAATCAAACTTATAGTAATTTTAGTCAAGTTTTCTAGGTATACATAGATATATTTCAATTAGGTAGGTAATCTTCAAATACTTCAAAGACCTACAAAATATGGCATTTGAAATGTTTTAAAAGCTTAGACTTTCTGGACAGTGAGACATGTCTGCTCCTGGCAGCACCAATCTACTTCAGAGAAATTATGGAGATTGAAGAAACTCCATATGGAATTTGTTTTCCTTATTGCAAAAGTTAGCCATTTGGACAAGAAATTGTTCTTGCCTGGACTGCTGCACAAAATATTGTATTGATTGGACATTCACGACCCATGGAAATATCACCACTAAATTTTGCCAAAACAAGGCGAAATGGTCCTTCAGGTTCCTACTTTGCAGAGGAGACTACCAGACATTCTGAAGGACACTGGGAGAAGCAACTGAGAAACTCTAGGCCTATAGGCTGAAAATGGATGCCCTAATGTTACAGAGGAATTTTGAGTGACTGTTCAAGTAGCCAGCTCTCTCTGTCATTTTAGATTTTTCAGCATTGCTTACAATGATCTTCCTCTTTATTTTGGTAGAATTATATCCTTCTGAGGTCTTGATGTAGTTGATGACTAGACAGTTATATTTATAATTTTCTTTAGTTATGAGTGATAAACGATAAATTATATCTGAAACTTTAGACTCACCGTTACAGGATAGATGATAAAATACTTTCTTTAATTTTGCCAAATACAAATAGATTACATATTGTAACTGTAATTCTTGCTTGATAACTATTTGTTATACATGATTTTTCTATATTAAAGCTAAAACCTTTCTTTTTGATTTGATAGAAAAGGGGAAGTGCTGGGGGATGTCTTTCTGTATAGTGGAACTCAAGAAACCTTCTGGCTGCAGACTACTTTCTTTCAAATCACTGCACTGACCTTGGGCCATTTTGCAGAGATTTAAACACTGCACATAGTGCCAGAGATCAGGTTTACTCTATGACCCCTTTAATCCTGCAACTTCCATGCTACTCAGACCATTACTATGCATGAAACACTTTCATATTACCAAGTTTGTCATTAATCTTCAGATGAATACATGTTCCCCTCTGAACCACAGGCCCTGCATACTTACTGTGGTTTCTGATTAAACACAGATGATTTTTCACACCAAATAGGCAGTATCTATCTCAGTAAAGCAGAAGTTTCACTTCAGTCATACTGGAATATTCTAATAACAATTTATTCTTGAGTGTAATCTGATCATAAACAACATATTCTTATTTCAAATTGTCAAAGGAACAATTTCAATTTCAACAACCTCTTTCAGAGACGTTCAAAATTCCTTCCAAAACAACACAAACCAAGATTAGAACATGGTTACTGACTGGTTAATTGGTAGCTCTCAACCTTATCTTCCCAATTTCCACAACAGCTCATTAAACCATGAGCACTAAGTGGCTTTTCTATCCTAAAGCTTCAAAATTCTCTACCTTCCATCTGTAAAATATCCCAAGGCATACTATCATGCAGTCATATCCCTCAAAACAAGAGTTCTATGCTCTGTATTAATTTATCCTCTAGTTTTTATTCTGTTGTTGTAATGAAGTATTCTAATCAAAAATCACTTGAGAATGATATAGTTTATTTCAATTTACCCAATCACACCACAGTCAATCTTTGAGGAAAGCTAAGGCAATAACTTAAGGCTAGAGACTGGACTCCAGAAGAGCAGTAAAGACCAGGGAGGAAATGAATGCTCTTTGTTGGCTTGCTTCCCCTGGCTTGACCATCCCCCTTTCATATTAACAGGTAGGCCCACCTACCCAGGGATGTTACCTTCTACAATGAGTTTGCCACTTCCAAATCAATTCACAATTAAGGCAATTCTTCACTTAAGTCTTTCTTTTTTTTTTTTGATGCTCAAACACAGCAGCACTTTTATTAACAAGGACCGAGTAATCTGATCACAGGAAATAGAAGTGTGAAATAAATGACAGCTCGGATGGCGTAAACGAATATAAACATGGGAGACACCCCAGGTGTGTCTCACAGCTGTCTGAGTAGGAAAGTGGGCTGCTAGCAACGAAAGACAAGGGCAACATTCACACCACAAAGTGACTGCAAACCACGTTACTTTGAAACAGATAATGAAAGGCCATGTCCCACGGCAAGAGAGGGGAGCCATCTGAGTACTAACTGGGCCAAATGCTCTTGTGAACTTCAATACCGCCTGGTACTGTTTCCTCTTAAAATAAAGAGACCGTCAACAAGATATTGCAGATTAACAAGGATGATGTAACCGCCCTGCACTGTAAAGTTGTTTGCCTTATCCAGAATGGAAGTTTCAAAGAAGCCTTAAATGTCATCAATACTCACACCAAAGTGTTAGCCAATATCTCACTTAAGTCTTTCAACTCAGATGTTTCAAAATTGGCACAAGTTAATATTAATATGATACATTCAGATGGTGATAAAGGTTCATATAATTAAAATCTAAAAACTGAATATATTACAAAAACATAGAGCTAAAGATCATTTGTAATGTACTCTCCACAATCTGTAGCAGGAAAAATGCCAACTTTAATTATTTATTTTTAATTTTGTAGTGTTGGTTCCCAACAAGTGCAATAAGACAAGAAAATCAAATAGTCTTGTTTAAAATATGGCTTAGAGAAATCATTGTTGTACTATGGGCTCCATATATGACTCTATCACATTATGAGCCCCCTGAATGAAGTAGAACAGGGTGTGATGATTCCCTGGTAGTTCTTATTTTTTCTATCATACTCTAGAAGTGTTTCTGCTTTGCTGACTTCATTTCAAGTCTAAGGGCACTCACATAATATTCAGAACATAGGGGACTTGATAACCACTGTAGAAAACCATAATTTATACTCAGTACCAAATTAATATCAATCTCTGTTTCTCTGAGCACTACATAAAATTTTCTGCACATCTTTATATTTTTCTTCCTTTAACCCTTGTTTCTGTGCATGCATCCTTAAGTCTCTAAAAATTACAAAATGAAGGGAAAATGTAAATGCCTAACCAAAACATAAATCTTCAGAAATATCCAATCTCACGGAGAAATTCCAAAAGACACACTCCAAAGATTACTATAATGTTTTCTGATATTTTAATTTTCTAAGATTTCCTTACATTTCTATATTTCAATTTTTAAAATATCCTGTATTTCTAGATTTTCATATATGTATTTTCTAGTAAATATTAAAACAACTAGTGGTTTACAGTATGTATTTAAACAAATTACTTTCCCAGTTTTCTTCATCCTCTTCTTCTTCCCCTTCTCCTATTCTTTCTCCTTTCTTCTTCTTGCTATATGTGTTTTGTCTGTGTGTGTATATGTTGTGTGTGTCTGTGTGTATGTTATGTGCAAGTTTGTGTGTGTTTCTGTGTGTTTGTCTCTGTGTGTATGTCTGAGTGTAGCTGTGCTGTGTGTGTGTCTGTGCTGTGTGAGTGTGCCTGTGTGTGTGTGTCTGTGTGTGTTGTGATGAAGAGTACATGAGAGTATGTACCACATCATGCCTGTGGACATGAGAGGATGTTTGTTGAGACAGTTCTCTCTTCCTACATTTACATTATTTCTGAAGCTCGAATGGAGATCTCAAGGCTGGCACAACAAATTACTTTACTCTCTGATTTATTCTGAATAATTGCAAAGAGTTACCAAAAAGTATGAGAGATTATTTTTTAAAAATTACAGAGTTAAAAGCTTTCCTCAATTACAGTAGGCAATTTAACTGGACTATTTTTTTATGTGTGTTTTACAATTGCATTTAATCCATAAACTTGATTTAACTGTACCAGTATTTGTCATTCTCTACTTTTATATTGATGTCTGCTTATAGTTAGCAAATTAAATACTAAAAGTGGTTCCTGTAACATTTTGTAAATTAAGTAAACTAGAGGAAAAAATTTTTATCTCAGAAGAGAATCATAGATTGAAATGATAGAAAGGTATATTTTTAAAGTGAAATGAAATAATTGAATTAGTAATCATCCATAATTTAGGAGCAATACTATAAAAATGAATTGCTAACAATCTTATTAGAAAAAACAAACAAACAAAAAACCCAAACCAAACCAAACAAACAAACAAACAAACAAAACCCAGAGCCAGATATTGGATTTAAAACTGAGAGATCAAAGAAATACAACAAGCCATAGCCAACCTCATTTTATCAACTCTCAGGCTCCAAAGAGACCTACTTCCTCTATTCCCATGTATAGCTGGAGAATTTCTCTCCAGCTACCACCAAGTCCTGCCAGTCCTGGAGCCCACTTATAAAATAAACATACAACGCTTATATTATTTAAAAACTGTATGGCCATAGCAGGCTTCTTGCTGACTGTCCTTATATCTTAAATTAACCCATTTCTATAAATCTATACCTTGCCATGTGGCTCATGGCTTACCGGCATCTTTACATGCTGCTTGTCCTGGCGGTGGCTAGCAGTGTCTCCTTCTGCCTTTCTGTTCTCTCAATTCTCCTCTCTGTTAGTCCCACCTATACTTCCTGCCTGGCCACTGGCCAATCAGTGTTTTATTTATTGACCAATCAGAGCAACAGATTTGACATACAAACCATCCCACAGCACCCATGCCTATATGCCTTTCTGTCCCTGTCATCTCACTTCCTATCTCTGCCAAGCTACATCACTTCCTTTTCTTGCCAAGCTCTGTTACTTCCTGTCTGTCTGTACAGACCTCCAGACCTCCATGGTTAGTTCTGGGATTAAAGACTTGTGCCACCATGCCTGGCTCTGTCCCCAGTGTGGCCTGGAACTTACAGAGATCCACATGAATCTCTGTCTCCTAAATGCTATGATTAAAGGCATGTGCTACCATTGCCTGATTTCTATGTTTACTATAGTTGCTGATTTTTACCTCTGATATTCAGATAAGGTTTATTGGGGTACAAAGATAAAATATCACCACAATAAGAAACGAATATTAAAACAGTCTTCCTAAAATTTCTTGTTTTTTCTAGTTATTTTGAATGTTTATTACATTCTTCCTTGGGGGGATTAAAAAAAAAACATTATCTCTAAGTTGTTTAATAATAATGAAGTCTAATCATTCCTCTAAGAAAAAATAAAAAATGACTAAATGTCATAATAAAGCTCTTACAAGGGAATGAACATGAGTTCATTAACTTAAAAAAAAAACTTTAAAGGATGATTAAGGAAAATTTGTGTCATCTTGATTTCAGTCTGGATAGGGAAAGAGGAATCTTATCAATTTTAAAATGCTTATCTATAGAGTGTATATTGTAGCTGGAGAGCTTCTCACCAGGTCCCACCAAGCCCCTGCAGTCCCACAACCCATGTATAAAATAATCACTCAGATGCTTATATTACCTATAAACTGTATGGCCATGGCAGGCTTCTTGTTATCTACTTCTTCTGTCTTAAACTGACCCATTTCTATTAATCTATAAGTTGCCACATGGCTCGTGGCTTACCAGTAACTTACATCTTGCTTGTCATGGCAGCTGGCAGATCTATCTCTCTGCCTTCCGGTTTCCTCAATTCTCCTCTCTGTTAGTCCCGCCTATACTTCCTGTCTGTCTACTGGCCAATCAGTGTTTTATTTATACAGAGCGATATCCATAGCAGTATATAGGATAATTTTTTTCAAAGAAAGAAGAGTCCATAAGGTGTCAAATTTTGTTATAAATTAGAGATTTTGTCCCTGAATATTATTGAGTCATCAGAATTTGGAATAGTCATGGTTACAATGGGGTTAATTTCCCATGTAGCATTTATGAATTTGAAAAAGGAAAAGTAATTATAAATAAGTCAATTCCTTATGAAAATAAATATTGTTTAAAATGAATAAATATTGTTTTATACATGTAATAAATAAAACAAAATGAATATCCATTGTATTTTTTGTATCATTGATTGACAAATAAGAAAATCTGCATGACTTAAAGTGTATTCTAATTTTTTAAGGGTTCTCTTTCTTTCATGATTCACCTAAGGAAAAATTAAGCCCATCTGGTTTTATTTTATTTTCTTCCAGAATATGCTAGTATGTATTCTCAACAGAACAGGATCAGTACTCATGAGATATGACATCAGGCTCTGTGAAATATTTCCTTTCTGTGATTGAGTCCATAATTAATAAAAATACAAACCACAGGTTTCTTTCAGTACCTAGCAAAAACTACAGTGGTGTTTCAAATGTCTAATAAGTTTCAATGCTGCTTTCTGTTTTCCTGAATATTTGTGATAGAAAGAAATTAGTGAGGGTAAAAAAAAAAAGTAAACAGTAATTATTGGAATTTTTGATTTGTATACTCATTGGCTATTGAGTTAATATGAAATTTTATGAAATAGTCTTTGTATCATCATATCCGAGGTTAAAATATCATTTACCTGAATAAATATTTTTGTTGGTTAGACATTAAATTTATAGATTACTTTTATTAAATATATAGATATAAATTGATAATATACATGAAATATTACATCACAGTTAATTTACATAGTTTATAGTGAATATCAAATATCTTGATATCTATTGCCTTGCAATTCTTTTATCTTATGAAATAAAAAATAATTATAACAGTTACCCTCTTTATTTTCTTCCCCTTAAGCTCTTCCATGTACCATAGCTTAGCTGCTTTCTTTCAAAGTCATAGCCTCTTTTTAAACTATTGTTTAATATAAATATATAAACAGAATCTATAAGTCTATACAATGTAAAGTGGATATATGTGATCAGTTCTGAAAATATGGTATCAAATAGTCAGTTAGTGTGCTTTTCCCCATGGATGACTATTTTTCTAGCTTTTTGTGTTTTAGTTGTGTGTAGTTCAGTAGTTCATTGTAAAGAGTAGGGTCAAGTGTGACTCTGCTCTTCCATATTAATATGTCTAGAGGTGTTGATCTTTTATAAGCCTTGTTTATATAGACATATATTTGAGAATTCATTGGTGCAGCTTAAAATTATATTAATAAAATAGAATTATTTCTTATGGGAGCTGTGGTTAGACACAGAATGATGTTATGCATAGTTAAGAAATATATTGAATCAGTCAATTAATTCCTTAATAATATTAATGTTGGAACCCAATATCATTGCAAATACTTAATCATTTGGGTATAAACATTTGTCTTAATGTTGATGAATTATTTATAAGTATATATATATAAGTATTGATTATGTGACTTACTTAAAACCAAATGAACTGGCATCATTACTTCAATTGATACACATTCCTACCAAAACTTGCTATTGAAGCAAAAATTTTCCCATGTGACTTAAATTCATCCAGGGACTTTTTAGAAGTGTAAGGTAGGTCCAAAATTGGTTTAATGAAATATTTGTATGTCAACTAGATCCACAGACAGTAAGTGTGCTTGATAAGGACTGGGGTGCATCCCTGTTAGTGGTATAATCATTAATCATTTCTCAACTGAAGCTATAAACCTTTCCAGTATTTGAAACATTTCCTTGTTATTTTTTCATTTTAAGCTTATTTCCCCATTGTTAATGTGGTAGTCAAACTATTTTATTACATTTTCATTATTTAAACAACCAGCAAAACCTATATTTATTTGTCCTCTAATTTTTACTTCTATTTATATAATCTTAAAGTATGATCATGTCTACTTTTTAAATAAAAATTCAATCTCAAACCTTCCACAATCAATCTCTTCATTCTTTTAACTCTTATGAATCACAATGGTCTATTTCAAAAATTGTCTGAAAATATCTCTTCCTTCTCAAATTATTTCAAAGTAAATTCATTGTTTTATGGTTGCCAAAACCATTCTCAGTGTAGTTTATAAATTAGAGCAGTATCTGACCCAGCATCAAACTCTACCTCCTTCTGTGATCCGCATTAAAATAATTCCCCATCAAAGGCCTATCTTCAATGTCAAGTTCCAATCAGATCTACTCTCTCTCTCTCTCTCTCTCTCTCTCTCTCTCTCTCTCTCTCTCTTTCTCATTCACTCAATAAATGGAAAAATTTACATAGAACAATAATTGGACTGATATTACACAGTTCTATTATATTCTATAGTATCTCATTAATTTTTTGTTTCATTATCTCTCAATCCATTCATTGTATGAATACTGCCTACCATATGTAGACAAATTTTAAATGGTTTTATTGATGAAAAACCTGGTGCCAGCTATTGGGGTAAATTCTGAAAGATCAGAGAGACAGAACAAGCCACAACTAACCTCACCTTGCCAACTTCTCAGTTAATCCTATTTCCTCAAACTGGAAGCCTCTGAGTCCTCATCTGAATGAATCTCAGTTTAACTGCTGCTAAAGGCCTAAAAGCTTAAAAGCCTCTAGTTCCTGGTTCTCACACCTTATATACCTTTCTGCTTCATAACATCACTTCCTGGGATTAAAGGTGTGTGTCTTTCCAAGAAAGACATGAGATCTCAAGTGCTGGAATTAAAGGTGTGTGTCATCATGGATGGCTATTTCCAGTGTGACCTTGTACTCACAGAGATCCAGATGCATCTCTGACTGTGGAATGCTAATATTAAAGGTATGTACTACCACTGCCTAACCTCTATGTTTAATATAGTGACAGTTCTGTTTTTCTGACCCCCATATAAATTTATTAGGGTGCATAATACATCAATAACACCCATATCAATTGGAAACAGATTCTTAGGACTCTTGGAATGGACATTATGACCTTTGTTAAATCATTGACTCTCTGATGTCTATTACAGTGCCTTATAAAAAGCATTCTCTGCAGGACACTAGACATAAAGAATTTTATCTTCAAATCTATTTTTAAATTTAACAAAACTATTATACTTTTCATATTGTTAAATAATTTTTATAATTATTATTTATCATTGTTATAATTAAATAACATTATTAAATTCTATAATTTCATTATTTCCTCTTTCTCTTTCCTCCATCCAAACACTTCAATGTAATGTCCCTCTCCTGATATTTCTCAAATTCATGCCCTTCTTTTCTTTGTTAAGAAAAACATATATAGATATATATGTTCAACATACATATATATTCAATAATTCAAGATGGGTGTGTGTGTGTGTGTGTGTGTGTATGTGTGTGTGTGTGTGTGTGTGTGTGTTTGTCCTGCTCAATCTGTATAGTATTTCTTGTTCTTGTGTGTATGGTTTTAGGGCTGATAATTTTGTAGTGTATAACCATTTGGTGTATTTTCCATGGTGAAGCCTATTTTTTTCTGCTTTCAGCACTCCTTAGTCACCCATTGTTATATGTCTGGGTTTAAGGCCGCATAAGCTTTCCACAATCTATGTACACATGGCTATTGGTATCAGTCTTGCTCAGGTCATGTTTTGGCAAACATGGTAGAGAGACTTTATGGTTGTAGCTTCTGGTAATTTCTAGAATCACACTTTCATATCATACTTTGTCTCTTAACATCTTTTCAATCCTTCTTCCACAATTATTCCTGGAGCCATAGGAGCAGGAGTTTTCTTATAAATGAATCAGTTGGAACTGGGTTCAATAATTCTGCATTTCTATCAGTTGGCCATTTTGTGTAATGATCTCTTTTTTTTTTTTTTTTGCAAAGAAAAATCTACTGAATGATGGGTAAAGGCTACACTTATATGTATCTACAAATATTTAGAATGTAGTTAGAGAATATATTGATTTAGCAAAGTGGTGGTTATGGGATTTTCTCCAAGACACATGAATTTTCTAGGCCTGTTTAGTTGGCCCTCAGTTTTCAGTACCAAGTTTGATTTCCCTTTTGTTGAGTAGGTCTTGAGTATAACTAGAGAGTCATTTTCTCTTTCAAATCTATACAGATAAGCAAACTACTGTTTTTATATAGGATCTGATATTCTACTAACATTTCTTGGTGTGTTTTAGTTCTGGGCAAGTTGTACAGTTGTAATGCAGAGTAGCCTTTAATCTGATTTTGTTTATGTATTATGAACAATAGATAATAACTTTTGAGTAATTACTTATTTTAACTTCATTAATATCAAACTTTATTTTTGTCAAATTGTGATAAATAGTATACAGGTAACAAAAACCAATTTAATTTTAATGCAAAAGATTATTAATTCTTATAATTTTCAATGTTTAATTTATGGGTTATTTTGATGTTAATAGACTCTAAGCTACAGTATTTATAACCTAGAAAATAAAACTTGTGTTATGAAATTAAGAACAAATCTGGAAGACATGAGCGTGGAACTGAGAAATTCCTAGTCATGTAGAAACTGGATCAATGCACAGATGATACTATAGAGATGCTATAGAAATGCATAAATAGAAAAATAATAGACTAATGCTGAAAGGTTAAACACTTTCAATAATGAAATTCTATAATGTATATCATTATAGTATCATTATCTCACTGATTTTGTTCATCACCATAAAATTAAATTTTGTTTACTACTTCAAAAGTTCTTTCCTATATATATATTGTATAAATTCATATAGTTATACTTTTTT
>CABHPP010125468.1:34146-68052 GCA_902168425.1 Peromyscus attwateri | reverse complement strand
GATCTCTGTGAGTTCGAGGCCAGCCTGGGCTACCAAGTGAGCTCCAGGAAAGGCGCAAAGCTACACAGAGAAACCCTGTCTCGAAAAACCAAAAAAAAAAAAATTTTTTTTTAATATATGATCTTCCATGTTGGGGATTATACGAAGCACTTCTGGCTCCTAATCCTAGGTTCGTAACATCACTGCAGTACTTTTGTAAGAACCCTCACCCCTCTGTGCTTCCATTTCCTCATCTAGAAACAAGTCATGTCGCCTTCACTATTTAGTAATACTTCTAGGACTGTCACGTAGAGTGATGCCTTTGAGGGGACCCCAAAAGCTACAGAGTAGATGTGAGTGGAGCATTGTGTGAATGTGTCCTAGAGTCTGCTGCCAGCTTCTGCGATTGACTCCTGGGTCCATGAGGCCAAACCCTCGTCTCCAATTTCATCTTTACTCCCGGTTCCTAGCACGTGTTTAGACCCCCGTTAAACATGGTGGCTCTTGCCTGTGATCTCGGCACTGGGAAGGCTGAGGCAGGAGGACTGCTCCAAGTTTGAGGCCAACCTATGGGCTACATAGTGAGTTCCAGACTAGTCTAGGTTCCAGAGTCTCAAAAGAAAACGAAAATCCAAACCAAAGGAAACTCACTTGAAAGCCCCATTTGTGCTTCAAACTCAAAAATTCAAGAAATAATTAGATTTCCCTATTCCTCCCCCCACTTCTCCATTTCTGCCAATGATGTGGCCATTTTTTCCATTTTCTTTACTTGAAAACATTACCACCATGTTTTTTTTTTAGAAGTCTTTCTTACACAATTTATTTTTAAATCAAGACCCTTGTAATATCAGCTTTATTGTACTTGGATCCATCTATCATTATTCTACCACACGCCCACTATCTCATTTACATCCCCACTCCCTTTTTCCTTTGATTTTATAACTGGGCCCTTGCCCTCCAATAAAACACA
This sequence comes from Peromyscus attwateri, assembly GCA_902168425.1. Classification (NCBI taxonomy): domain Eukaryota; kingdom Metazoa; phylum Chordata; class Mammalia; order Rodentia; family Cricetidae; genus Peromyscus; species Peromyscus attwateri. The sequence goes on along the minus strand of CABHPP010125468.1, from coordinate 67,103 downwards.
CACACACACACACACACACACACACATTTAATCAATAAAAAAATACATTTTCCTGATGTGCAGTTCTGATCAACTGAGTAAGTAAGACATGATACAATAAAAGTAACAAAGTGACTTTCTAGTATCTTTGTATCAACAAACCTTCCAGGGTCAGGGAGCTGGCTATGAAGGTAAGGGTATATCCTCCAAGACAATAGCCTAAGCTTGATCATGGGAACCCACATGATGGAAAAAAAGAGAGCCACCTCCTTAGCCTTTGACCTCTGCATGTGAGCTATGATGAGTCGTCCCCCTCCCCACAATAATTAATAACAATTAAATAACTTTTAAAATCTAAATTTCTTAGCCCCCTTTGGCTCTGAATAACCTGTTCAGCCCTAACGAATAAATTAAAGTGTCAACTTTCTCTTTTGATTCCATCTGAGAACCTACTATGTGCCAAACACTGTTCTGGGCTCTGCAAACACAAACACAAGTGTGATACAGTGCCTGCCTTTGAGGATCTCCAGGGATGGACTTCACACAGATGGGGCGGGGCGTTGAAGGTGGCTGCTAGGCTTCTTTAAAATCCTAAAGGTATGTGTGATGTTTGCTGTAGTTGGAGGACCCGCCACCCAGCTCCCAAACAAATACACAGAGGCTTATTCTTTATTATAGTGCCCGGCCTTAGCTTGATTTATTTCTAGCCAGCTTTTTTTTTTTTTTTAACTTAAATTGTCCCATCTACCTTTTGCCTCTGGGCTTTTTTCCTTTACTTACTTCTGTAATCTTACTTTCAGTCTTACTCCATGGCTGACTGGGTGGCTGGGTGACTGGGTGGCTGGCCCCTTCTTTTCTCACTCCTTGATCTCTCTTGTTTATTAATCTTCTTTCTCTCTTTTTCTTCTTCTATGTATTCTCTCTGCCTGCCAGTCCCACCTATCCTTTCTCCTGCCTTGCTTTCGGCCATTCAGCTCTTTATTAGACCAATCATGTGTTTAGACAGGCAAAGTAGCACACCTTCACAGAGTTAAACAAATGCAACATAAAAGAATGCAACATATCTTTGCACCATTAAAACAAATGTACTATAGAATAAATAAATTTAACCCATCTTAAAATAATATTCAACAGCAGTTTTCTGCATAAGAGATTTTTCCCCTCTCCCAAAGGAAGATATATAGCTTTTATCAGATTCTCAAAAAATCTATAGTAAAAGTTACTAAAGAGCCATTAGTCTAAATTACTGCATACCCCAATCATGGGCATGCCCATATCATAATCTTTTTAGGGAGAAAATGCCTCCCTTACAGCTTCTGTTGAAGGAGCAGACTTGGTGTCCAAGATTTGCATGTGTCCAAGGTTTGCAAGGTTTGTCACAACTGATTGGATTCAAGGCCTGCCGATGCATAGGATGGCAGGTGGTAAAGGCTTCATCCTAAAATAAGCTGGGACAAATCTGTCCTTTATCCTTGCAAGCTGGAATTAGAAACAAATGCAGAATTTGGCAGTTAGAGGAATTGAGGCACAGAGAGAACTAGGAAGTCAGGAGAAAGTGGAATTATGAACAAAACACCAAGAGTAAGTGCAAGCTGTAAGATTTAGAAAAAGTACGTGACAGAGAGAAGAAAATAAGTCAACTGGTAACTGAAAATAAAAAAAGACTCCTGTGTGACCAAGACGGAAGCTTTGTGGAAAAGGGTGTTTGGCAAGGTTGGCCAACAATGAGTCAATCAAAAGGGCTAAGAAGTTAAGGGTGCATGAGAACTGGTAAGTTGGTAGCAAGAAAAAAAATGAAGTAACATAGGTGAATGAAAGGGCTGATCAGGAAATAAATATGGGAATTTCCACAGTCCAGAATAATTCTCATATGTAAGGTGATTCCTGTATAGGGTTGAGTACATCCCTAATGGGCATACAAGAGTGTGATTAATGTGCTGACAGGATCATGGCCAGCTACCATGACATTGCTGGGAAGGGATAAGTAACCAACTCTGGTGTAGTAATGGAAGTATCATGAGAAAAGTCAATTTTGAGTTGGACATTCAAAAAAATCACCAGTTGATGGGTACCACTGTGAAGCAAGATGAGGCCAGACCACATAGGAACATTTTAGGGCTACAGACTGTGGCACTTAGGCTAGGGTTCAATCCTCTGTGCTTGTGATATGTTGGCTACACTAATTTGCCTGCTCTCATCTATACAGGAGAGAATAATGGTATATAGATTCAGAGTTACTCATGTAAAATGCTTAAGGATTTGATCAGTATCTCCAGAGGAAGTTTTAATAATTGGTGCGACTATAAAGAAGAATGGGACCTGATGTGTGTTATCGGTAGATGCCGGCGATTCAGTAGCACTGGCTTTCCTGAAATGAGATGATGGTAAATATGAGGCAGATGCAGGTCATTAAGTGCTATGCCTGGGAATTTGGATTCTAACCAAAGAAGATTTTTAAGCAGGAGAGTGAGGTGATTTTTTTTTCACTCTTATAAGTGTAAAAAAAGGTAGTAGAGAAGAGCGACTAGAGGCTAAAAACATAGTAGGGCATTGTACTAGCCACAGTGGGATGGCCATGGTGATGCGGACAGGATACTGCCAAACACTAAGAAGGCAATCTCAGCTTTGCTCAGCATGGTGGCTAGGTTTTATTTTGTTTTGTTTTCAACTTGACACAATATGGAGTCATCTAAAAAGAAGAAACCTCAGTGGAGAGATGTCCCCATCAAATTATCCTGTAGACAAGCCTGCAGGGGTATTTTCTTGATTGATGATCGATGTGGAAGGGCCCAGCCTACCATGGTCAGTCATCACTGGGAAGGTGGTCTTGGGGTGTATAAGAAAGTAAACTAAGCAAGTCAGGAGAAGCAAGCCAGTGAGAAGTATTCCTCCATGGCTTATGCTTCACTTTCTGCCTTAAGTTCCTGCCCTAACGACCCTTCATAACGGACTGTAAGCTAAAATAAATGCTTTCCTCAAAGTTGCTATTGGTCGTGATGTTTATCACAGTGGTAAAAACCAAACTAGGGCACTTGGCTGTTGTTTGGATGTATGTTAGAGAGAGAGAGAGAGAGACGAATCAAGGGTTCTGCTGCGTATTCAGCTGGTAACTGGGCGTGGTGGCGGGACAGAATACAAAGTGTGTGACATTTGGGGATGGGTAGAAGATCATGGTTCCATGCTGACACTTGGCTTCCATTTGAAGCTGAGGCCAGTAGGACAATTCAGTGTTGACAGGCTTAAGCAAGTCCTATATCCAGCTCATTCTCCCACAGCCTCTGGTATTGTCATTGTTTCTACACTTTGTTGACATCTTCTATTCACTTTGTCTTCCTCCCTACAGGAAGGACCGAGATGGTGTCCTGATTACTACAGCATTTCCAACATTTAGCAGTTCTGACAGGAAGGTCTCTGTGTGCGGAGAGCTGTCTAGGCACTGAGGTGACAGTGATTAGCAAGGCCAGAAAAGGCTCTGTTCTATAGGTGTAACACAGGTGAATAAACAGCAACTAAAGAGCAATTGTGGGAAGATGTGCCAGGATAGAAGTAAGAAGAAAAATGATTGGGGAGTAGGAGACCTTCTGGGGTCATCAAAGGCACAGAGAGAGGTTCACAAGGAGAAAGACTACGCAGAGCCAGAGAACCATACAAGGTGATACACATCCAATGGATTTGGCAATTTTATCCTTAGAGGCCTTTGATGGAGCAGATGTGGCATAGGATAAGGAGAATGACTGATGGCAGTGGACTGAAGAACGATTGGTAAATGAAGAGTGGGGATGGGAAGTGTGAATTGTTCATGGGCTCATTGAGTATGAAAGGAGGAGGGAGGGAGAGGCAGCCAGAGAGAATTGAGGACCAAGTGGCAGTTTAAAAACTTATGGGAAGGGCTGGAGAGATGGCTCACTGTTTAAGAGTGCTCAGTGTGCAATTATGAGGACCAGAGTTCAGATCCTTCCACTTCCATGTGACAAGTCAGACATCCCACAAAAACAAACTCAAGTAGGTTTATCTATGGTGGCAAAGGTATCAGAACAGGACTCCAAATGCACAGGAAAAAAGTGACTAAGTCCCAGAGGAGTTGGGGGTAGCTGGACTTACTCCACAGAGAGGGAAAGGAAGAGCTGGAAGGAGCAGGAAGGAGTCAGCAGCTGGGAGAGAGGGGCTTGAGTGGGCCATCTGCACTGATGGATGTGTTCAGATTACAGCATCTGAGGGGCCTCGTGTGTGGCATTCATAGTTTGGTGCTGAGGGTGTCAAAATGTCACCTTTCTTTTCAGGTATCAATGCTTTAATCAAGTGGAACCCCAGATTATTACCCCAAATCCTCTGTACATCTCTGCCATTCCTTGTGTTGTCTCCATTTTAGGCAGATCTAGTGTTAGTTCCCTGCAGTGAAACTCAATGGCTCCTTCAACCAATCTCTTCCATTATGAATCTTTGCTGATCCGTATGCCCTCTCCTTTGTACCCCAAGAATTTATAATGTTCTGCTATATATCTATAGAACTGATGTTAGTGCTTTATCTTTTCAGTCACCACGTGAATTCCTTGAGGTCATAGATCTGTTTTGCTCATCTTTGTGTTATTTGTAGCGACTTGCACATGGGATGACACAATGGTTGTCCATGGGATTGAAAGGCATGTGCCATTTAAAGTTCATGGCAATGTTGAATAACTCACTCCCAATAACTGTTTGGTTCTTCATATTTTTTTAAAAGAAGATTCTCAAGATATTTCAAAGGTCTTAAATTTTTGTGCTTTTATTCATCAAATTATTTAACAAGTATTTATTGGATAGGTAGGATTCAGAGTATACAAAGATTTTTAAAAAGTCATCGTTCTGGTCTTGGAAGATACTCAAGTGTAATCTGGTTAATACAACAAGAATAGACCTTTAAAAAAAAAGCCACCTGAGTCACGCCAGGTGGTGGTGGTGCACGCCTTTAATCCCAGCACTCGGGAGGTAGAGGCAGGCAGATCTCTGTGAGTTCGAGGCCAGCATGGTCTTCAAAGCGAGTTCCAGGAAAGGCGCAAAGCTACACAGAGAAACTCTGTCTCGAAAAACCAAAAAAAAACAAACAAAAAAAAAAAACAGCCACCTGAGTCAGGAGGTGTTGACCCACTCTTCAGGGTGGGGCTCTCTCCTCAGCTAGAGCTAGAATTTTACCTCTTAAAGATGAGACCCAACTACTCCCTCAAACATTAAGGCCACATCCACAAAGCTGAGAAATGACCCAGGGTCTCTGATGTCATTATGGCGGAAGTGGACATGCTACACAAGGAGAGCAAAGGTCTTAGTGAGTTGCAGCTGTTCTCCAATTCCGAGCTTCGGGCATGTTTTAAATGGTGCTAATAATTAGGAAGATAACAAATATAAAAGGGCTCTTTAAATGGGGTAGTGTTATGCAAATGTTAATCACTACTCACACTATTGCTGTGTGGATTAAATGAAAGTGTCCTTTGTAAACCTCTTTGCAGACTTAGGGTATCATTACTGTTGCTCTTCCAGACTCTTCCCTCCTCTCACTTCCTGCAGCCGCTGCCTTAATTGCTGGCACCCAATATTCCCCCCATCTTGTTGCAGAGACATCTCTAAGGCAGCGTCAGCATTCTTATCCACATTGGTGAGAGCTAAGTGTGCGCTTTCCTGCCTGCACAGTTACATTCCTTCCTATTCTTCCAGACCTCTTTCCTGTTGGTGGTTAGAGGCCATTACACTGTCCCTTTAAAACTACTGTTAGGTCTTCAGCTGCTATTGGCAAAATTGAGACATTTGCTCTTTCACAATGATCCACAGAAAATTGTGACATACATGTACTCCAAGGACATAAAAGACACATGTCCACTCAATTGTGACCTGACAGTGCTAGTGAATTATTCTCAATTATTCTCAGAGGGTCTCTATATTGCTTAATTATTTTTTAAAATCCGGTTTCTTCATCTTGGAATTCAAACTCCTTTGTGGCCCAATTCCAACTATTTCTGTTGTTGTTATTGTTGTTGTTTTCTTTTTGCTCACTATAAGCTCTAATCAAGTTGAACTTCTACTACCTATAGGCAGAGTTGACTTTCCAGCTACTTTTCACTGTTAAGAACCAGTTATCACTGGTTTCCAGCCATGCTAATTAATGTTCATGGACTTAGGGGTCACAGTCTGTATTATCAGGGATCCAAATTATAGTGCAAAGCAGAGAAAGATTTATTCAATGTGGAAGAGGGACATTAGGAAGAGGGGCAAAGAGATCCAGTAACATCCCCCCATCCCCAACCCCCGATACCCATAAGCCCATCTTCAAGGGTCCTGACATGAGGGCATCAGAAAAGAATATTCTTGGTGTCAATACACCAACTAAGTGAAAGTAACCCAGCAAGGCACAACCTAAGGCAGGCTAGCAAGCACACCACAGCAGGAAGTTCACCTGGCTTTTAGTCTAACTCAGGCAGTAACTGTCTTACCCCACTGGCCAGAGCTGGACCTCACAATCTGATGTTATTGACTAATTTGTAATTGGAGCAAAGGGGAAGGGGGTGATAGAGTCCAGTCCCAGGGCTGTGCAGGCAAACATGCATGTACCTCAAAATTTCACAGGATGGGGTGTTTATAAAATATCAGCCCTTCGTGGGCTAGTCACCTTTAATAGGAAACAAAACCATTTCTCACAAGGGTAGGGCTTAAACAGAAAGCAAGAGATATGCCAAATGGATTTCAAGGTGTGACTTCCCCCTGTCCACCTGTCTCAGCTCAGTCTGTCTTGCAAGGCCATCTGACAGCTATAAATCTTTTCCCTGGAGACAAGTTCCCGCTCTGGATAACCCCAGGGCTTCAGCCATTTTGGCTCCTATCAGGAGGGTCCTGAAGAAATGCATATTTTGGTGTGTGTGTGTGTGTGTGTGTGTGTGTGTGTGTGTGTGTGTGTGTTTGTATTGTGTGTATGTGTTGTGTGTATATGTGTGTATATATTAGTGTGTGTTGTGTGTATGTATTTGTATGTGTGTTGTGTGTATATATTTATGTATGTGGTATGTGCATATATTTGTATGTCTTGCGTGTATATAATTGCATATGTGTTGTAGTTTATGTGTTTATGTGTGTATATTGTGTGTATATATATTTTTTTTTTTTTTTTTTTTTTTACAGAGAAGTCTCCAATTTACTACTTTGGGGAGGACATTTTAGTTATAGAAACATTTATAAATAATATTTAAAAATAAATCTTTGCATTTATTTTGGAGGATTGGGGATTACACCCCAGCTAAGCATGCTATACCATAACCTTGATATTTTAGCAGACAGATAAAGACAGACGTTCAAACGTAACAGAAACTAGCACTTGAGAAGCCCTGGACTCAATCTTCAGTAGTGATGGGGGACAGGCTGTACACATCAGCAGCCAGCTTGTCCCTGGAGGCATCCCAGCATTTTCTTGTTCCTGGTCTGTTCTTTCCTTGTGATAAAGTCAAATGACAAGGGACAGGCCCATCTATGCATTGTAACCAGGGTGGAGACAACCCAAGTGGGGTAAGAACGTGAGGACCTACGGCTCCCGTCCCCATGAGTATCATCACTACTGTCACCTACACTGAGGTTATATCCAGGATGTGTCCTTAGGAAGAGTCCCAGTGCATTCTCCACCCCCACCCCCCACCCTGCATCCTGCTACTCCTCAGGCCTCCCCTATCTTTCCCAGAGGCCATTCCATCCCAGCCATCTCTCTACCTAACTCACCTCAGTATCTAGCAGTGTCTTATTGTTTTTTTCACACACACATGAATACTACCGGTTTTCACTTGATGAAGTCTGGGGTGACTTCAAGAGGCAGGAGAGGTTCAGGACTCAAAGATGACGTTCCAAACTTCATCACTTTTGTGGACGAAAGTGGTTCCACAAAGCTCTGGAACTCGTTTATCAGAAAGCATTTCTTTTTCTTTTTCTTTTTTCTTTTTTTTTTTTTAAATGCAAGCTACAGTCCCATCAAAATTTCAGCCAGTCCTTTCCTCCCGGGGAAGTCACAAAAGCAATATTTTCCACCTAGAGATTTTCCCATCCCTGCAAAAATAATTTGCCGATGGTTCGTGTTTTCTTCCGCAGAGCTGCACTTTCTGAATACTGTCTTGTGTGTGTCCGCTTGGTAACAGACACGCACCAAGCCTTGCCTCGGAGAGAAATCACTGCAGACAAACGCAGGCAGAGCAGTAAGCAGGTGGCGGCATTGGGACTTCCCTGGGTTGCGTTTAGTATTCCGTGTGCATTGTCCTCAGAAACCTCGTGGCCATGAAGACTAAGCCAAAGCTGCCTGTCTGTGCAGCTTTCTGTGTCTTAGGCTGAAGAGGTCTGCAGTAGACATCAGTTGTCCTGGCAGATGACATAGCTTGATGCTCTCTGACCATGGCCCAGTCTGGGGAAACAGCTCGTGCATCTGGTTTCCTGTCCTTTGTCTTTGGGCAGCAAATTTGCTGACAATATGACACATGATGTGTAAATGAGGATGATTTGAGAAGATAAATGAGGCCTTGCATTTTTTATGTATTTTAGCTATGCTAGACTGCCTGCATACCCCATTTTTTTTTCCCTACTTCCCCTATAGAAGCTGACTGAGCAGGCCAGTCTGAAGCAGTCCCCAGCTGTCACTGAGCTGGGGTTCTGCTGAAGTCACTCTGCATGGCCACCCTGAACCTCCATATCCCATCCATGCTGTCTTTACGTGGTGATGTTGGCTTTTCTGACCGGGGATGCTCTGTGCACTGCCCGTTAAACACCCCAATCCTACCATCCCCCCAGTGATGAGCCCTGGCAGGAGGAAGTGTGATACCCTCATTCTCACACATCCCTGAGGACACGTGTCTGCCCCACCTGCCCAGAACAAACGCTTGGGAAATGAAAATGTCAATTAAGCTGGGTTGCCATAGCAACCCCAATCTCATGTTTGCTGTTAATAGAAAAAAAGAAAAAAAAAACAGTACAAGGCTGAAGATTGAGTCAGTTGAATTCTTCGGTTGTTCCATTCACCCTTTCAAAATACACAAATACTGTACACATTGGTTTGTAAAGACTAACGCAGCCAATGAGACTTTCTTTTTTTTTTTTTTTTAAATTTTTTATTTTTCAGAACACAAACAGAATATCACACAACAACTGTGAAAAAACAAATCCTTGGGCTATATAAGCATATGTGGTGCTGCTCAGTCATATATATAATAGTTCCACATTTTTTTTCTCTTTTAGGAATCAACATACAGTTTTCTACAGAGGGCAAAACAATCTACATTCCTACCAATGACATCATGTTGTTGCTTCTATTCAGTTTCCTTGCTAGGTAACATAGGTACCCTGATAATCCATTGTGATTTTGATTTGCATTTCCCTGATAACAATTGACACTGAACACTTATTCATAAACTTGGCCACCATTTCTGTCATTTTGACAAGGCAGCTACTCAGTTCTTTTTTGCATTAATTAATTAATTTATTTTTTTAATTCTATGACATAGCCTTTATTTAACTTGTTCTTCCATTACCTAATGTGTTCCCAGATAAACATACTATTGCTCCTTTACACTCTCCAGTGTCTGCTCATATCTCACCTTCTCACAAAGGCCATCTGTAGCCTTTTCATACAGCCAGCAATGGTTATTTCACATTATATTCTACCTCTCTACCTACAGCATCTAAAACAGTACCTGGAAACATCTACTCAATAAACATACAAAGCAACAAAACATACTGTACTATTTTCCTGTGAGTAATTCTTCAGTCACCTTTACTTACATATACTATATACGTATGTATGAAACTGGTTTATCATCGCACTAAGTGTTTCTTCCCAATCGGGCCTCTCTCAGGGGGTGAACATTTCTATGTAGCTCTGGAACAAAATCATCCTCTTCAGACTGTATTGAGGACTTCATCTTCCTTCTTTAGGTTGGATTTTTCCTTCTAGTGCTTTCTGTAAGGCTGGGTTTGTGGATAGGTATTGATTAAATCTGGTTTTATCATGGAATATTTTGTTTACTCCGCCTATGGTGATTGAGAGTTTTGCTGGATATAATAGTCTAGGTTGGCATCCGTGGTCTCTTAGTGTCTGCATAACATTTGTCCAGGACCTTCTAGCTTGCATAGTCTCTATTGAGAAGTCTGGTGTTATTCTGACAGGTTTGCCTTTATATGTTACTTGGTCTTTCTCCTTTGCAGCCCTTAATATTTTTTCTTTGATCTGTATGTTTAATGTTTTGATTATTATGTGGCGAGAGGACTTTCTTTTTGGATCCAGCCTATTTGGTGTTCTGTAAGCTTCTTGTATCTTCATAGGTATTTCTTTCTTTAGGTTAGGAAAGTTTTCTTCTATGATTTTGTTGAATATATTTTCTGTGCCTTTGAGTTGGTATTCTTCTCCTTCTTCTATCCCTATTATTCTTAGGTTTGGTCTTTTCATGGTGTCCCAGATTTTCTGGACGTTTTGTGTTACGACTTTTTTGTCTTTAGTGTTTTCTTTGACTGACGAATCTATTTTCTCTATTGTGTCTTCAGTGTCAGAGATTCTCTGTTCCATCTCTTGTATTCGGTTTGTTATACTTGTTTCTGTAGTTCCTGTTCGTTTAGTCAGGATTTCTATTTCCAGCATTCCCTCAGCTTGTGTTTTCTTTGTTGTCTCAATTTCTTTTTTCAGATCTTGGAATGTTTCTTTCATCTGTTTAATTATTTTTTCTTGGCTTTCTTTGCTTTCTTCCAATTTTTTGTTTGTTTTTTCTTCCATTTCTTTAAGGGAATTTTTTATTTCCTCTTTAAGGAAGTTTTTTATTTCCTCTTTAATGGAGTTTTTCATTTCCTCTTTAAGGGAGTTTTTTATTCCCTCTTTAATGGAGTTTTTCATTTCCTCTTTAAGGGAATTTTTTATTTCCTCTTTAATGGAGATTTTCATTTCCTCTTTGAGGAAATTTTTTATTTCCTCTTTAAGAATATTTTTTATTTCTTCTTTAAGGGCCTCTATCATCTTCTTTAAGTCATTGTTAGGATTAATTTCTTCTGTTTCTTCTGCCTTGGTATGTTCAGGACTTACACTTGTAGGGTCGGTAGGTTCTGGTGTTGTCATATAGGCCTTTATGTTGTTGCCTGTATTTTTCCGCTGGCGTCTACTCATCTCTTTCTCTGCTCAGTGCAGATGGTGTGAGACCCTAACCCTTCAGGCTTACACCTCTAAGCCTCAGAAATGAGAAACTTCAAGCACCGGGAAATGAGAAACTAAAAATCTGGTTCTCTGGGCAAGCTGACCACCCCTGTTCTCAGTCGGTGAGGTGTATACTTACGATTCTGGTGCTCTGGTTCGGTGGTTGTGTGGTCTTAATAAGTTTTTTTGAGAGCTTCTTGAAATACAGGATCCAAAGACACCTCTTACTCCGTGGCTTGCTGTATAGCTGGGTGGCTGGCCCCTGATGTCTTCCTCCTTCTCTGGCTCCTCGATCCTTCAGGTTCCTGCGAGCACCGCGGCGTCCTCCCGTCCTCCCTCGTTGCCTCTGTAGCCACAGCTGCACTGATCCCTGCCACGGAGCTCAGGTCTTGCAGGGCGCTGCGCTCTCCACTAGTTCCCCATTGAGAAGCAATCAGCAAGGTGATTAACATCCACTGTGCGGGTACAGGTGTCCCTGATTCTTGTAGCTCCTCTTCTTGCGTTCACCCAGCTCTGTCGCGCCCCAAAGGGTCACCCAGGGAGCCCCCGGCCGCTGCTCCTTCCCTGTGCTCGCCACGACCACGCCGCTCGTACCGCGCCTCTCACCCGTGCGTCCGGCGGTCCGCTCACCCGCAGGCCTGGGGAGACCGCACAGGAAGGATCGATCCAAACCGCGGATTCCCGAGGAAGGCAGAGAAACTCTGATGCTCTAGCCAGCTTTTCTTAACTTAAATTAATCCTTCTGTCTTTTTTCTCTGAGCTTTTATCTTTCACTTTTTCTGTATACCTTTTTTGACGTCTTTCTTTGTGGCCCTGTTCCTCTTACTTCCACATCAGTTCATCATCCTATTTTGCTCTCACACACACGGCCCACCAGCGGCAGCCGCCATCTTGATCCGTGTGTATATTTTTATATGTGTATTGTGTGTATGTGTTGTGTGTATATATGTGCATGTGTGTTGGTTGTGTGTGTATATTTGTATATGTGGTGTGTGTGTATGCTTGTGTATCCTGGCCATGAGCTGAGAGCAGCTTGCTCACCACATGCTCTCTGGCATGCTGTGCTCCCTGCCATAGGCCCCAGGGTAGCAGGACTGACTGAGCAAGGACTGGAACCTCCAAACAGTTGTCCCAGCAGCTCTTCCCTCCTAATAGATTCTATGGGGCACTTGTTCAGCATTAGAAAGCTAACACAGTACTTACACAATGACTTAACCAAAACACCTTCTCAGGTGGGGGAGCTGACTCAGCAGGGAAAGCTTCTTGTTGCCAAGCATGATGGCCTGAGTTCAATTCCCAGGATCCCCATGGTGAATGGGGAGACAAAGTCTCACAAGTTGTCCTCTGACCTCCACGCCATGGCACAGATAAGCATTTCCCTAAATACACACACACACACACACACACACACACAATTTAAAAATGAAAACATGACAACATAAAACCACCTTCTCTAGGAAGCCTTCACTCATCTTCTAACTGAGGAAATTCTCTCTCTCTCTCTCTCTCTCTCTCTCTCTCTCTCGTATATGTCACTACTGTGCCCTTTATCTGCACTTTTCTGGTGCCTTGAGATACAGTCAATCTTGACAGCTAACCATCTTTCCTAACTAGGCTGTCAGCTCCTTCAGGACACATTCTGGAGGACAAAGACCTTATATGGAACAGGAAACCAGTTAGTTAACACTTGTCCTCTGGCCTCGTTTCTTCTGCACTAACCCTTTCCTGCCACAGTTAGAGGCAGTTAGGGGAGGATAGGCTAGGTCAGCTGTTCCTAGTCTTTTTTTTTTTTTTTTTTACATTTTATAAAATCTATATTGACGAATAATTCACATAGTATACAATTTGCCTGTTTGCACAATTTGATAGACTTTAGTCCAGCATCCTCATGGCCCATGACACCATCACCACTTTCTGTTTTAGAACATTGCTGTCTTCAATTTCATACACACATATAATGTATGGTGATTACGTTCCACCTTATTTTTTTTAATGAACATAATATTTGCAATTGTAACCATTTTTAAGTTCACAATTCAGTGGCATGAATTATATTCAAGACATTAATTACACTCATGATATTCATTAATTACACTCACGATATTAATTACATTTGTGGTACTCATCGATTACATTTGCAGTATTCATTCAATAACTATATTTATGATATTCATTAATGACATTAATTGTATTGATTTATTACATTTATGATATTATGTCCTGATACTACTGTCCATTTGTGGGGCTTTTCCATCACACAAAACAGAAACTCTGTACTTAGGAAATCATTGCTTTATATTCCTTTCTTCTCCATCTTGAGATAATGTCTAATCTTTCTGTTTCTATGAATTTGCCTGTCAACTGAAGAATGGATTAAGAAAATGTGGTACATATACACAATGGAGTACTACTCAGTGGAGAAAAATAATGACATCATGAAATTTGCAGGCAAATGGATGGAACTAGAAAATATTATCCTGAGTGAGGTAACCCAGACTCAGAAGGACAAACATAATATGTACTCACTCATAAGTAGATACTAGATATAAAGCAAAGGACAATCAGACTGTTCCTAGTCTTTAGAATGTGTAGTCAAAAGATTTCCTGTGTTCTACCCGGGTAGGGACAAATCTCTCTCACTGCAGTCCCACATCTGCTTATAAAATAATCATTCAGAGGCTTAATACTAATTACAAACTGTATGGCCTATGGCTAAGAATTCTTGCTAACTAGCTCTTTTATCTTAAATTAACCCATTTCTACTCATCTATGTATTGCATGTGACCATAATGTTACTGGCCTGCTGGCATGTTGCTCTTTGGGCTTCAGGCTGGTGTCTCCTCTGCTTCTCCTTTCTTCTTCCTGCCTCTTTGATTTCCTGTCTGGCTATAACCTGACTCACCATAGACCAGAGCAGCTTCTTTATTAACCAATCATAGCAACACATGTTCACAGCAAGAAGGAACTATTAGAGGGCTTGTGGGTACAAGTTATAGAAACTTGACTCAAGTTGACTTAAAAATTTTTCTTTTAAACTTTTATTTTTATTTCTTTTTATGTGTATGGATATTTTGCATGCATGTATGTCTGTGCATAATATTCACATTGGTGCCCTCAGAGGCCAGAAGAGGGCACTGGGTCCACTAAACTGGAGTTACAGATGGCTTTGTGCTGCCATGTGGGTGTTGGGAATTGAACTCAGGTCCTCTGGAAGAGCAGCCAGTGCTCTTAACCACTGGGCCATCTCTCTGGCCCCTTAAAAATTACTGAAATTATTATTTATTATTTCCAGAAAAGATAGTCTCCAGGGCTCTTAGATTTAGTGATAACATCAGCATCAGGCATTTCTCTATTTCACACTGTAGTCTACATTACCCTTATAATCACTGAATGGCCACCAGTAGCAAGGGCACCTCAGAGGTATGCACACTTCCTTCGTTTCCAAGGAAGGCTTGCTTCTCTTTTCCAGAAGCCTTGTGCAGGCCTCTCTTCACTTTTTTCACCAGGTGGGGAGACAACTAGAAGCTTCTAATTGTGAGCCAGCAAACAGGCCTCGGTGATACTTGCCTGTCAGATCCTTGGCCTTGGACTTCTCAGCCTCCAGAAATGCATGGTACAAATTTCTGAACGCTGCCTAAATGGCTTAGGGCTGCCTATCCCTAGACTAATCGCTGGCCAAAGGGACAGAATCCCTTTAATCAGCTGAGGCCATTTGTTTATGGTCAAATGGATGCTGGCAAGCTATAGTAGATTGTAGTTTTTAAAGCAGCTACAATAGCTGGGCTGTGGTGGTGCATGCCTTTAATTCCAGCACTCCGGAGGCAGGGGCAGGCAGATCTCTGTGAGTTCGAGGCCAGCCTGGTCTACAAAGCAAGTTCCGGGATAACCAGGACTGTTACACAGAGAAACTCTGTCTCGAAAAACAAAACAAAAAGAAAAATAAAAAAAAGTAGCTGCAATACTACCTGCCTTTCACACCCTCTTCTTCCAGTGAAACTTCAAATTCTTCCCATCAAGAGGTGGAACCTACAGTGTGGTCTAGTCATACACGCCTAAGATCTCAGCTTGACTGAGGAGGTGGAGGCAGGGGGATCAGGAGTTTGAAGTCATCCTCCCCCACATATAGCCTGGGCTTCATGAGACCTTGTCTCAAACAAACAAACAAAAACAAAACAAAACAACAACAAACAGAGATGGGGCCTTTGTTTCTTCTCCTTGAATCTGGGTGGGCTTGTGACCACTTTGTAAGTTTTTCTACACAATTTCTGAGATGTGATACGAGAGTGTGATTTAGTCTCTCCAGGCTCACTCTCTCAGGTCACTCAGGAAACTCAGCACTGTGCTGTGGGGTCTCTCATGCTATCTGATAGACAGTCCCACAGGGAGAGGACTTATGGAGACTGGTTGCCAACTCAGCCATAGATCCTCCAGCCCCAGTCCTACTGCATCTGCTGATACCATGTGAGGCTGAGAGCGGCTGCTTCATGCCACAGTTACAAGCTGGTTTGTTATGTAGCAGTAGACAGTGGGAATGGAGGTGCAGTGTAGAAATCCTCAGTGCTTCCTCGTGCTTCTCACTCTGTCATTGGGTTAGATGTCCAGGAGAAAAGATTTGAAGTCTGAAATTGTATCGCTAAGCTTGAGTTATTCACTGACTGTAGAAATTAGGAGTGTTGTGACCTGCACAGCTTTTAGGTTGACCGAGCTGAGGTGACAGGGGATGAAGAAAGAGACACACATACAGAAAAGCTGTGATTGGGTGGGCTGTACGCTCTGATGGAGACACGCCACCAGCAGCAACCTCGAAACTTAATGTTTTATTTTATACATCTGAATCCAAGAGGCAGGTTTATTGTATACAGCTGAACAAGGAGGCAGGTTTGCTTACTCTTGGTAGGAGGTCTCTGTAGGAAAGCTGTCTATATCTGAGGGGAGGAAGCTGTGATTGACATTTTCTGCATACACTGTCAATGTTTGCATGTGGACCAGTGGGGCAGTTTTGCCATTCCCATGGGTCTGAGGCATTGGGTCCTTGACATGGCTGGGTTCATATCAGCAACACACATTCACTCAGGACTTCATCTTCTTACACATTCAGAGTTTTCTTAGCTCCTCACGGAGTTTGGGGGTAGGGGGGTGTCATCAACTTTATAACAATGACTAATATTTTGTACACTTTCCTTGACAAGTTGCAGTGCAAGGTGACTGTTTGTAATTTAGATGTTTGGAATCCAAGGAAAATAGGCATGATGAATATGTGCTCTTTAAACCTTAACTGCAACCAACCTGGAAGGAGGAGCATTTCTAAGGTACACTTCTCTCTCAGCAGGGTTCCCTATCCATTTTTGCTTATTCTAGAAACAAAGATCATGAATGTGGATGTCACAAGTGCTGTGGGATGTCCTGTATGCTGTGATTTTTGTTGCTATGATTGATTGATAAATAAAACGCTGATTGGCCAGTAGCCAGACAGGAAGGATAGTATAGGCGGGACAAGGAAAGAGGAGAATTCTGGGAGGTGGAAGGCTGAGGCAGAGAGACACTGCCAGCCAGCCACAAGGAGAAGCATGATGTAAGATACCGGTAAGCCACAAGCCACGTGGCAAGGTATAGATTTATAGAAATGGGTTAATTTAAGATTTAAGAACAGATAACAAGCAGCCTGCCACAGCCATACAGTTTATAGGTAATATGAGTCTCTGTGTGTTTACTTGGGGGACTCGAGTGGGAGGGATCTGTCCCGACTGCCGGCAGGCCGGGACACTGGAAAACTTCAGCTAGACACAAATTTCCACATAATTGTAGTAAACATTTCTCACATGGGCTGTTGTATTTATTTTATGTGAAGTAGAGAATATACATTTAAGAAAAATCTATAAAAATAATAAATAATAAAACAATCCTCAGGGATCTGACCAAGCTCCCACACTCACTGTGGCTGAAGAAATCTCTGCTTTCTAGGTCCTCTCCTTTATCATCCTGGGTTTGTTCCCTGACCCCGCTCCCTGGCATGTTGTTCCCCCATCATTTGCTACAGATCCCTCCCTTCCTTATATTCAAAGCAATTTCTGCAGAGAAGTCTCAGTGTATCTATAAGTCCCTAAAGTTTAAACCCTGAGTCCTGTTGTCAACTACTTTATAGCTGCAGGCTTACACACTGTTCAAACATAGATGTAGCCCCACACAGAGTGCTTTTTACAAAGTCTGCAGAGGTGCCTCTTCCTGGAAATGGCCTTACTGTCTCTTCACATCCTTTGCCCAGAAATCTGGCAAGACACAGGCCGATGTAGTACAGTCCGACTGACAGCAGAAAGAGAGCTTCCAGATCCAGTGTTAAACAAGAATCTCCATCTTCTTCTTCTTTTGAGGGGAAGAGGGGGGATTTCGAGACAGGGTTTCTCTGTGTAGCTTTGGTGCCTCTCCAGGATCTTGCTCTCTATATCAGGCTAGCCTTGAACTCACAGAGATCTGCCTGGCTTTGCCTCCTGAGTGCTGAGATTATAGGTATGTTTCACCACCATTCTGCAAGAATCTCCATCTTCTAAGGATCAAGTGTTGAGATGACTTTAGTTACTCTTGTATATCAAGGCTGGGTATTGCTGCTGCTTTGCCTGCTCTGGCTTTTTATTACTTCAAGGCTTTGAAGAACCAGCTTGCCTCCATTTGAGGCTTAAAAGTCATCTTGTAGTAAAGACAAACTAAGTTCATTTCTGTTTATGA
Organism: Peromyscus attwateri; assembly: GCA_902168425.1. Lineage (NCBI taxonomy): Eukaryota > Metazoa > Chordata > Mammalia > Rodentia > Cricetidae > Peromyscus > Peromyscus attwateri. The sequence goes on along the minus strand of CABHPP010125468.1, from coordinate 49,240 downwards.
TTAAACCTGTTTCTCAAGGATTGGGCTATGCCCCACCTGTAACTTTAACTACAAATGGTCCTGGTACTGCCTGTTCCAGGAACGGCAATCATGTCTTTGTTTCAAAAAGTTAGTAACCATCTGGCAACCCTACCTTTGTTTCAAAAGGTTGTTATGACTACCTAGTTACAACCACCTTGAAACCATGTCTTAGTTTCAGGAGGTCCTTAGGATTAGCTTGTTATGATGTTCTTCTCCTATAACCCCACCTATTTTGCCCACCAAATCCCCCATTTGGAAACCCCTCTACCCCTGAGCTATAAAAACGTTGTCTTCCTCACATCCAATGCTGATCTCTCAAACCCTGCCTTAGGGGAGGCAGCCCGTGTACATGAATTAAAAAAAAAAAAACAACTTGCTTTAATTAATTGCTTGCTTTAATTAATTTGACCATGATGATTTTGGTCAGTGGTCTTTTTTCTCCCATCTTTGGGATTACAGTTTCTATTATTTTTAATTTTTATTTTTTGACTTATTATTTTTAATTAGGTGTGTGTGTGTGTGTGTGTGTGTGTGTGTGTGTGTGTGTGTGCGTGCATATGGGTATGTGCGTGTGAGTGCAGGTGCCAGTGGAGGCCAGGGGCATCAGATCCCCTGGAGCTGGAGTTGCAGATGTTTATGAGCTATCTGTTGTAGGTGCTGAACCAGGTCCTCTGGAAAAGCAGCCAGCACCCTTAACCAGTGGAAAACCTCTCTAGTCCCTCGAGACTTCTCTCAAAAGGATCACTGAAACACTGAAGGACTTGCTAGGTGAATGGACGGTTTTACACTGCTTGCATTCCTGGAGCTGAATCCATTAGTGGAAGAAGCCAGGTGTACAGCAGGACTTGGGGAGAAACAGCAGCAGGTCAGGGCCAGGATTCTTGGCTTTAAGTAGCTACTTGTTCATCCTGACTCGGCTGAGGGGCCCTTCCTTTCTGGAGCTGACCATTGTCTCTACAGGGTTCCCCCAATGTCCCCTTCTTCCCCCGACCATGTCCTGAGTAAGAGCCGCTGGATATCCAGACTGTGACAAACCAGCCCATGCGTTTCCTGACAAGCTGGAACCCAAGCCCAGGCCTTGAACATTTCCACACACTGATAAATAACAAGGGAAACTGGGAAACTGAGCTGTAGTGAGTGCAGGAGACTAACCAACCATGTAATTGTGAAGCAACCAATAAAATTGTCTCTACACAGCACTTCTGTTTCCTAGAAATGCGATGTCCTTGGTCAGAGTCCTTGGAATCTCTGGTTTGGGGGGTTCCCATAGTCTCGGATCTCTGGTTTTACTTTGTTCTGTTTTATTTATAATTCTTAAATAAAATTTAAGATCATTAATTGGGGTTGGGGGAACAAGAGAAGGCAACAGACGTGTCACAAAAGAGAAAGGGAATTGTAACTGGAGGTGAAAGGGAGAAATTAGTAGCCATCTTGAGAGACCTTCCTTCCCCTTCCCACTTCTTCCTCTAAAGGTATTTGCTGACCAGTGGTTTTTGAACTGACCAGAAGTTGAACCTATGGGAAAGATGAGGCTGGGACAATAAATCTGTGTATCCTAGACTTGGCAAAACAGGATATGAGGAGTAATGGGCTCAATGGACCAGAAGTTGAACTCGAGAGAATGTAGGACTGCAATAATCTGAATGTGTCAACAAAAGCAGGATATAGGGAATAGAAATTTATGTCTCTATAGATATCCTGAATCCTGTTAGCCATTAGTAACCTTATGCTTACCTCATCCCTAGCCCCGCCCCCCTTGCCCAACCCCGAGATATGTAATATTCTGCATGTGAACTTTTCCTTAAAGTGAGTGCTCAGGACCTTCCGTCTTTTCACCTACTGTAAAGTGGTGTGTGTGTGGGGGGGGGGGGGGTCCCTGCCTAGGCCGGAATAAATGAAACCTTTACATCGGAAGTTGGCTCCTTGGCGGTCTTGTTGGGGGTGGGGGGGCCTCACGCACGGGCATGGGGGGGAGGGGCAAACTAAGAGGGAAGAGAAGGTGTGGAGGAGGGCAGTCCAGGAGGTGAATACGAACAAAGTGTAGTGATGTGTACGTGGAAATTAAATGTGGAATAATGTGTATATGTATTGTCTCGTGAAACCCATTTTTGTTATGTTAACCAAAAACAATAAACACAGGGATTGCTGGACTTAAGGATACACAGTCACTGGTGCACTCACCAACTGATTTGCTTTGGACATCTTTTCAAATTAGTGCACATTTCCATCTTCTTCAACTCTTCTGTTTTTTTCTTGAGACAGGATTTCTCAAATTTCCCAGGCTTGCCTTGACCGCTAACATCCTCCTGCCTGAGGCAGGCACCACCATGCCCGGGTCTTATTCTTCTTAACAACTAAGTTGACTCTTATTATAGAGACACAACATCAGGTGTTTAACACTGTGTTGGTATTGAAAAGCAACTGCAGTTTATTTTTCTCCCAAGAAATGCTCCAGATCATTTGTATGCCTAGACATCGTTGAAGAAAACCTCCCAGATCGACCACCAGTGGCTTCCAGATTTGAGCGTTGGGAAATTTGAGATTCTACAAAATTGCCCCTCAAGGGTTAATGCTTTAAGGGAGGGAAAACAAGTCCCTTCTTAGGTTTGTAAGCTAGCATATCTGCTTGGAAAGCCAGGCATGGAACAATAGTGTTTAGGCATGCTTGTCTCACCTTGAGGAGACACTTGTGGAGCAGTGGCCCCTGGGCGCTGTTTGAGGCAGGCTGCCTCCCTCCCTGCCTGTCCAGGAGCTCTCTGTCTTTCCTCTTGGTCTCAGGACCTGGTGGGAATCCGGTTTCTTAGTCATCTCATGATGCAGAGCTAAGGCAAAAAGCCAGCGAACAGGAATTACCTGTTTCTTAGCCCCGGGTTGCTGGAACGGTCTGCCATTTCCCAGTTAGCATTTCTTAAAGATGTATTTTATTTTTGATTGCATAGTTATTAGTGCCTCTCCTTGTGGTTTGGCGGGCGTGGCCTACTGGAAGGGAGAAAATTAAACACTGGTCTAGAGCTAAGCAGTTTGAATTTTCAGTGTAAACGTAGGGCAAGTTTGGTGGCACACGCCTTTAATCCAGATTCCTGTAAATTAAATGCCAGCCTAGTTTACCGATTTCAGCGGCAACCGACCCCCCCCCCCCCAAAAAAAAAGCGAACTGAAAAGGACCACAGGGCGCACATGGGAAAACGACTTAGTAAATTTTTACTGCGCAGACATTGGGTGCCAGTTCAGTGGACTGTAGATGCTTTGTGCCACTGTTGGGAACCATTAAAGAGAGCAGTCTAGGGGGGCAGGAAACTGTATGGGTTTTGATGACGGAGTGGGGAAAAAATGCTCTTGATTCCGCTGGGTGATGTCCTGCCCTGGAGCAGAGTCGAGGTGTCTAAGCAACGACCAGGAAATGACTCAGATTTGTTGAGTCAGCACCAGGAGCCCCTTCCCTCCTAAAGAGAATGGGTGGGTCGCTGGGCCCCGCCAGGTGCGCTGGGTGCGGGGATCTCAGGGGCCAGAATGCAGGATGTAGCATTCCTGACTTCAGCAGCCAGACTCAGATTTAGAGATAAGAGCCACACCTGCAGGCAATGGAAACTTCAGAACACCGCTCCTCCCCCTCCATTCCCCGCCCTCCCGCCCCCCATTCCCCGCCCCTCCATCTCCCGCCGCCCCCACATACACTGCCCTCCCTCCCCACTCCCCACCACCCCTTCTCCCCATTCCCCGCCCTTCCGCCCACCAGCCCCGGCCCTCAACCTCTAATGATGCTAGAGCTAGCAGCTAGGGGGAAGTGCTGTTGTGGTGTCCCATCCCCCACATACCTACATAGCCTTGGTGGGCAGGATGGGCGTGTCTTATTCAGGCCACTCTGCTTCCCACTTCCTCAACTAAGGAGGAACTTGAGAGTTAAAGGAATCTACATACCCCAGAAAAAATAAATCATCGGTGCTGCTTGACATCCGAGTCCCCAGTGTCTCTCTGTCCCTCTCTGTCACATCATTTTTATATGTAACTTATGGACGGGTCAGTGATAATTTTATGGGTGGGGGTGGGGGGAGCATGCTTGTAATCTCTTGGGGGGCAGAGGTGGGAGGCTCACAGAAAGTGACTTAGCAAATTACAGGTGAGAACTTGTCTCAAAAACCAAACCAACCAATGCCTCCCCAAGCCATACACACATTTGCTTAGATTGTGTGTATTTGAATTTGTGTATCTATGTGTAATAGATGTGATACATTTGAAGTAATTAGCTGTTTGTGAACTCTCAGGCATGAACCTGGAATATATTCACCTTGTAGGTATCAATTCAAGATTTAATCTGTAACAGGCTCTAACTTAGTATTTTCTTCGGGTTTTTTTGTTTTTGTTTGTTTTTCTTGCACTTGCATTGATAAAAAGCAATTCATTAAAAAAAAAAGTTTTTGATGGCTCTGGATTTTTGTTGAAAAATGGTGACTGTCCTCTTTGTTCCGTAAGTGCAAACCATTTATAAATATCAGTTCAGATGGCTAATCCAGTTGGAGGCTTTATTTATATACATCTGTTTCTACTAGTTGCCTAGTTACAGTTTTCTGTCCTGTTAGATAGAAACTACCTAGGGTACGTTCTGGTGCATGAACATACGAGATGAAAGAATAACACCCTGTCCTTTCCGCCAAATGAGATGATTCACGTTCTTGCACAACCCAGTTCTTTGAACTAGTGGGATGAGAACACCACAGCCTCTGTCACCGATTGATACTTGAAAGCTCTTTGTGGCACACAAGGGCTACTGGTGTCTGACCACCTGTGGTCTTCTCTCTAGGGCAATCCCTTCTTCCCTCAGCATTTGTCTTTGGGAGAGACACCTATGCAGCGGAGAGACAGGAAGATGGGCACTCCTCCCCACTCCCCCAGACTGATGTCACAAACCCTGAGGTGAAAATATCTCAGGAAGAAGATACTTCACTCTCCAGGGTACTGCCATATGAAGAATCACAGCGCAAAATTTCACTCACATGGTCAATTTCACCATTCCTGCTGGACTTGGCAATGGCTTTCCATACCCATCTTGTGAGTAATTTGGTAATTACACAATGTGTTCTTTGGCCAGTGTTCTTTTTGCCTTTATGTGAAGAAAAGAAAGTTCCAAATTCCTGAGTGTGTCCTAACTCTGTACTAGAAACTTCAAAAACCACAAAACTGTTTGGAAGCTGGCTGTGATGGTTTGACCACCACCACAGCAACTGTGAAGGATATAGACATTACCATGGTGATGTTCTCTTTCTCCCTTGCAAAATCTGCTTAATATCATCACTGCTTTTTAAAACAAACAAAACCCCTCTTTTTTAGTATAATTGAGTATAATAATGATGTGATAATTCCTAGGTGAAGAAAATAAGAAGGTGTTTTTTAAAAAAACTAATTTAAACATTTGATTGTTGTCTATACTGGTCATATATGTAGCACTTGGCATCTATTGGTTATAAAATGTCCTTGAATTACAAACCAAATCTACTTTACATAATTCACACAATAATGTTTAGATTTGACAGAGAAATCTAGAGATAGAAGAAAACACTAGTATTTGACTTAAAATATCTGCCCTGGAGTATGGTGGCACATCTGCAATCTCTGTACTAGGGGTGGGTGTGGAGGGGTATAGGGATTGGTGTGGAGGGGTGGAGAGGTGGAGGGGTGGGTATGGAGGGGTGGAGGAACAGTTGTGGAGGAGTATTGGGGTGGGTGAGGAGGGGTCTAGGAGTGGGGGTGGAGGGGTGGGTGTGGAGGGGTGGAGGAACAGGTGTGGAGGAGTATTGGGGTGAGTGTGGAGGGGTCTAGGGGTGGGGGTGGAGGGATGGAGGGGTGGATGTGGAGGGGTGGAGGAACAGGTGTGGAGGAGTATTGGGGTGGGTGTGGAGGGGTATACTTATAGAGGTGGGTGTGGAAGGGTTTTGGGGTGAGTGTAGAAGGAGTATTGGGATGGGTGTGGAGGGATATGGGTAGAAAAAGAAGGATCAGGAGTTTAAGGTCACCAATGGTTACACTGAAGGTTCCAGGGAAGTTGGGGATACATAAAGCCTCATTTCAAAACAGCAAAAACCAAAAACAAAGGACAAAAACCCAATCTCTCATGTGTAATTCGACATCACTTAACCAGAGTAGCATTATCTTAACAAATGACTAATCAAGTAATAGGCGCCTGGGAAAATACCTCTTTAACAAAATTACACACAAACACTACAGAACACGTGCATTATGGCCAGTCCTAAGCGTAATTTTTAAATTGTGTTGGGCTAAAAGCTTAAAATATGAACGATGTTTAGCAAAACTAGAGGAATCAACTCAATAGCTTACAAGGAAAGGCAGTTCACATGTTAGTGTTATAATCTTTTTCAGTTGCTTTAGTAGGAAATAAAGGATTCACAAACAGATGCAATGCCTTCTTCAGTTTTTACAGTTATGAGATCAGTTTAATATTAACTAATATAATTCCAAAGTATTACTTATATACACAAAGTACCTGTAACAGCAAGATTTTTTACTTCAAAAATAAAAGGACAAAATATTTATCTGTTTATATGTTGCTCATAACACTAATAGAACTTTTAAATGTTATTCCCTAAAGTTTCGCTTTTTATGATTTATTTATTTTTACTTTATGTGTTATCCTTGAATGTATATATATATTGTGTACCATGTGCATGCTGGTGCCTGTTGAGGCTAGAAGAGGGCGTATGAGATCCAGTGGAACTGGAGTTACAGAGAGTTGTGAGCTGCAGCATGGGTGCTGGGAACCGAGCATGGGCCTCTACAAGAGCAGCAAGTATTTTTAACTGTGAGCCACAAGACCAGCCCCAAGCTTTCTTTTCAAAAGACTAAAACAGAATAACACTCCCTAAACGTCTCATTTTGTCTTCAGCCATTGTCTTTTTAATATTGCAACTAATAAAATTTAAGTCTCGACTTCATCCTCATGTATGAAGAACATTAGAAACAAGCAAAAAGGTGTCTGTCTGGTGCAGCTATGGTGACACAGTGATGAGCAGAGCTGCCTTCTAAAACATCCGCCATGGAAATATAATAAATAGTGATTCCAGAACAAGAAAGAAGCCTTCAGAAATAAGAAACAGTGAAGAGCGCATTTAAGCAAAAAATTTCTACTCACAAGACTACGTAATAAATACAAGCTTTGTGAGTGATTCTTTTTCCTTTAGACACATTCTTCCTGTCAAATAACCATGGCCTGTGATGAAGCACTCTGATCACATTTTATTGTCAGATAAATACACAGATAATAAGTAATGAAGCAATAGGCTTTCCCCACTCTTTGAATAACTTCTCAGAGTACAGGTAGTTTTCTCAAAATGTTGGAAGGAACTATGGAGGCTGCTAGGGGAGAAGAGCCATCAGAAGTCTTACCCAGATGTGAACCTGATGAACTACAAGGCCAACCTGCCAGGCAAGACCTGCCCAGCTGTGAAATGGTGGCTGGATTGTTCTGAGGCCTGCTCCACAGGAGGGAATGGATGCTTGGTATTGTGAACCAAGTAAAAAACAGACTACTGGGGAGGTTCTAGCCCTAGAGAGGAACTTACTACCTTTGCTTGGCTAAACTGACATGTCATAAAAACTGCCTTCTGAATATCTGTGTTTATACTCAAAGACAAAAGCTGCCCTGGGGGTTAATCAGAGATGTTTCTCTTGGCAGCGAACAGCAATAAATAAGGGCACAAGGCTGTCCAAGATGCTAAGGTTCAGGATTCAGCCCTATCACAATCCCTAAGGCTCAAGAGATTGTGATAACACTGCAGAAGAGGGAGCTGAAAGAACAGAAGAGCAAGAAGACCGGGAGAAAGAGTACGGAATGTCATCTTCTCGGCATGACACTGTTGCAAGCGGAAACAGTCAACAGCTGTAATTACATGTACTGGGCCTGTTCAAGACTGGCCTTGTCAATAGTTAGTTTTGGATGGGGAAGGTGTTCATGAGGTTACTGCAGGAGTACTTTCCCTTTGGACCACCGGCCAGCAAATAATGACCTGGAGACTTATTATTAATTATGGAAGTTTGGCCTTAGCTTAAGCTTTTCCCCAACTAGCTCTTATAATCTAATTAACCCATATTTTTTAAAATGTATGTTCTGCCACCAGGCTTGGTTACCTCTTCTTAGTATGGCACATCCAACTTGCTCTGAGTCTGCTGGTGAAATAGCCTTTCTTCTTCCCAGAGACCTCTTTCTCCCTGGAAGTCCCATCTATTCTCTCCTGCCTAGCTGCTGTGGGATGGTCTGTATGTCAAATGCTCTGATTGGTCAATAAATAAAACACTGATTGGCCAGTGGCCAGGCAGGAAGTACAGGTGGGACTAACAGAGGAGAAAAGAGAAAACAGGAAGGCGGAGGGAGACACTGCCAGCCGCTGCCATGACAAGCAGCATGTGAAGATGCCGGTAAGCCACGAGCCACGTGGCAAGGTATAGATTTATAGAAATGGGTTAATTTAAGATGTAAGAACTGGATAGCTAGAAGACTGAGCCATTAGGCCAAACAGTTTAAATAATATAAGTCTCTATGTGTTTACTCCGTTGGGTCAAAGTGGCTGTGGGACTGGTGGGTGAGAGAGATTTGTCCTGACTGTGGACCAGGCAGGACTGGAGAAAACTCCAGCTACACCTAGCTATTGACCATTCAACTCTTTATTAAACCAATCAGAAGGTGTCTTAGGCAGAGACAAAACTTTACAGTGTACACAAATATAGGCAGGATTTCCAGGAAGAGAGAGGAAGAGAAAGGAGGAAGCTAAGCACGAGGATTACGCCAGTGAGATGCCAGGGAGACATGACATCGGACATACGGTACAGAGTAGAGGTAACTGAGCCATGTGGCAGAACATAGATTAATAAAAGCAGGTTGATTTAAGTTATAAGAGCTAGTTGGAAAAAAGCCTAAGCTAAGGTCAAGCTTTCATAAGGAATAGTAAGTCTCCATGTTGTTATTTGTGGGCTGGTGGTCCCGATGAGAAAGTATAGCTATGTAAGGATTTTGGCTCACAGTTTTAGGGCACAGGCCACCATGGTGGGGACTTCAAGATAACAGAAGCTCAAAGCAGCTGTTCACATAGGATCCACAGCCAAGAAGAGAGTGATGTGTGCTCCTGCTAGGTTTTAAACATTTACTTTTTTTTTTTAACTTTTAGTTACGTGTGTGAGTGTGTTTGTATGTTAGCATGTGAGCATGACTACAGGTGCCTTAGGAGGCCAGCAGCATTGGATCCCCCCAGAGAAAGTAACAGACAGTTTTGAGCCACCCAGACTTGATTTTGAAAACCAAACTTGGCTCTTCCACAAGAGCAATTATGCTCGTTACTACTGAGCCAACTCTCTAGCCTCTCAGCTGGCGTTCTGTTATCCAGTCCAGGACCCAAATCCAGTTTTAGGGTGGGTCTTTGCATCTCAATTAACCTAATCAAAACAACCCCTCATAGACATGGGAGGGCTAAACTAATTAAAATTATTCCTCGCAGGTACACCTGGAGGCTCTCTCCTAGGTGATTCCAGGCCATCAAGTTGACAATATCAGCAATCAGGAGAGGTTCTCCGCTGTAGGGCCTAAGACCTTCCTAGTCATGGGCTTTTCACTAGGTTTACAGTGCCCGGCATGGATGCTGTCCTGAGCAGTGTGCCTCAGATTTAGTCAGTAGGTGGTATTGCACAGTGGGCACATCTTGTAAGGCAGGTGTTTTTATAACTCACAGGGTTCACAGCTGGCTAAGACCATCCCTGGCTTTTCTCCCCTAACATCCTGCACAGTATACTCCAGCACTGAGAAAGCTAACCAGCAGGAAGGTCTTTTCCTTCTCACTTCTGGCTTGACTTCTCTATGGCTTACAATCAAGGTGTGTGGTGTCTTCAGTAGCAGATCTTACCATCTGGTTCTGATGGGCAAATAAGAACACCAGCAATGACCCCACTGGGGTCTCCCTGACCCACAGTTCCTGGGGAGGTATCTCGTGCCTGGTATTGGGCTTTCATTTACTAACCTATGGCTTCTGGGTGCAGCATATCCACTCATGCAGGGTACCTCTCTTCGAACTCTTTTTTTTTTTTTTGTAAATTATATATTTAAATTAGTTAGTAAAATAGTGAGTTTCTCTATGACTTTTTCATACATCTTTAGTTTTGGTTATCTTTCCTCACTAACACCCCTCTTTCTCACCTCTCCACTCCTATCCCTGTTTAAACCCTTCCATTCCCAGAATCCCCACACTCTACTTTCATATCACACGTGTTCTGTATTTGTTGTAGAGTATCTGACAGAGAAGACTGCTGGGACATGGATTTAAGCCAATAGAAAATCTTTATCAACTGGCCTGCAACTACATTGGGTGTTCAGGATCCTGGTATAGCACTGAGCCTTTCTCAGGGTGAGATTTTAAGCACAAAATCCATATTCTGGGTTGACACTTCAGTTAACAAGAACAGTTGGCCAGAAGCAGAACTACAGGAGTAAAAACAAAAGCAAGGTTAGTACATTTAGAGACTTGGTCAGAACTATGGACTTTGATTGTAAGTAGAGTTTTCCTGTGCTGGCAGCTGCTCTTAAATAACCACTCAGAGTCTTAATATTAATTATAAATGCTCAGCCAATAGCTCAGGCTTGTTACTAACTCTTACATTTTTCAATTAACCCATATTTCTTATCTATGCTTCGCCATGTGACTTGGTACCTTTTCTCAGTACGGCATGCCCATCTTGCTTCTCTCTGTGTCTGCTCATGACTCCTGACTCCACCCTTCTTCCTCCCAGCATTCTCAGTTAGGCTCTCCCGCCTAACTTTATCTGGTTCAGCTATTGGTCAGTCAGATTGTTTATTAAACCAATCATAGTGACATATATTCACAGTGTAAAGGAATATTCCACATTTGATGGATTAGGCCTTTGTTTTAGTTTTGACAGGTGGTGCAGTCTAAGAACTGGGCTTTACAGCCTGAATGGTACTTCCATCATGGGGTCACTTGTGCCAAGATCTGAGGGCCTGCTAATGTCTGGGGTCCTGTTGCATAGTCTCCTCCCTTAAGGCCTCCCTGCCTTCTCCTCCTTCATAACGGCCCCTTTCTAGTTTCCTGTCCTTCCAGACATGCCAGGTTAAGCACAAATCTGAAAGTTCAAAGCAAGGACCCATATAATAGAGAATATGCAGCACTTGTTTTTCTAGGCTTGGTCACTTCACTTAGTGTAGTATTTTCAGTTCCACTCATTTTTTTTCTATAAATTTCATGACTCCATTTTCTATCAAAAACAAAAGGGATTCAACCCCTATTTGTTTTCTCCCAGGATTTGTGGAAGAATCTAACAACCAGCTGAGGATCTAAACTTAGGGATATCAAATGAATCTAAGTACACTGAGTTCTTTAGTCTATTCACTTTGTTCTTCTAAGTCAATTCTATCTACATAGCTTATTTTCTGTTCTCATACTTAGATCCTCTCTGTCCCTTTTTCTGCTGTTCTCTCATTGTTCTAAGTTCTTCTCTCATTCTCCCCCAAGAATATATATATATATATATATATATATATATATATATATATATATCCATTCATTAGCAACTTGTTAGTAAAAACTACAAAGTAAACTCTCCTGGACAAGTATTCTAATAAGAGTCACACTTGGCAAAGACTTGGTCAGCTTAATTGGTGACTGACAACAGCTGTAGTTTGTAAAAAATTCTGGCTGTCTCTTAAAGGGATAGCTACAAGGGTTACAAGGGAAGAAATTAAACCAATGAGAGATTTAAGGAAAGGGCAAAGAATACGTGTACTATTTTATATGATTGAAAATATCCAGACATGGTTAGTCAGTTAACAGCCTTTTTCTGTTAATTGCCTGAATCTCAGGATTTATACATACATAATTAGTCTACTGAGCCTAAAATCTTGCATTAAAAACTGGTGTAGAAATAAATACAAAGTGTTAATTGTTTTTGAATCAGAGTGGGGAGGTGCTGGTGGAGGAAACTTAGGGCAACATAGGTGCTATTGATGTCTTGAAGGACTGAGATATACCAAGGCCAGATACCTGCACTATCACTTCTAGTTTGCTATAATTCTTCTGAAGGGTTTTGATCCAATAAGGCCAGGCACCTGCAATTCCACTCTGTGAAAGTTCTACAAGGACACTTTGGCCAGTTTTGCCTTGTCAGTGGCTAAGGATGGAGAACAAGACCTCTAAGTGTCTACAGTCCACATGGAACAATAGACCTAATATGAAGCATATTTTAGTATGTTTCTATTTATAAAAATTATACAGTTAAATAAGAAACCATCTTCTAGACTATCCACAATTATGTGTGCCCATAAGATTGAGATGCAGTCATGAGATTATATGTACACATAACATGAAAATGCTCGGTAAATGGGGAGAATCACAGCTGTTATTGCACAAAAAGTTTACAAGAAGAGACAGCCAATTCATTCAAAAGGCAGTAATTTCACAATGCCTTGTGTGATGGTTTCCTCCAACAGAACCCTTGGTTCTGATAGGTTGACCTTCTGAACACTAGTTGTCACCTGCTGTATACTCCCATGGTCTTTTGCTACCAGTAGCACTCAATAAGTTTCTTTAGTGTTGAAGAGAATTCCATTGTGTGAATGTACCATATTTTCACTATCTACTCATCCATCAGTTGATAAACATGGAGGCTTATCCCATTTCCTGGTTATTGTGACTAAAGCAACAATAAATATTGATGTCCAAATAGATCTATATGTAGGGTGCAGAATTCATTGGATATATGTCCATGAGGTGTAGGTGGGTCTTATAGTTCTACTTTAAGTTTTTTTTTTTTAAAGAAGCCTCTGCACTGATGTCTACAGTAACTGCCTCAGTTTACACTCCCATGAAGATTGGATAAAGTTCCTCCTTCCCACATCCTTGCCAGTATTTGTCATTTGTTTGCTTGGTAGCCAATCTGATTGAGGAGAGCTGGAATTGCAAAGTAGTTTGATTTACATTTTTCTGATAGCTAAGGTTACTTTTACCTTTAGATACATTGATTAGCCATTTTAATTCCTTCTTTTGAGTACTTTGTTCAGTTCCATAGCCCACTTTTTGATTAGGTTGTTTTCTTGATGTTTAGTTTTTGAGTTATTTATATGTTTTTTTTCTGGATATTAATCCATTAGATGTACAGCTGGTAAAGATTTTTCTCCCATTCTTTAGACTGCCTCTTTACTTGATTGTTGCGGAACATTACTTTAACTATGTAAAGGTGTGTTACATTTGTTTATGTTGAGAAATATTACATTAACTATGTAAAGGTGTGTTGCTTTTGTTTATGCTGCATTTATTTAATTATGTAAAGGTGTGTTGCTGTTTCACCTTGTCTGCCTAAGGTAACCTGATTGGTCTAATAAAAGACTGAATGGTCAATAGCTAGACAGTAGAGAGATAGGTGGGACTGGAGGGCAGAGAGAATAAGTGGGAGGAGGAATCTAGGCTAGGGAGAGGGAGGAGAAGGAAAGAAAAAGTGAGAGAGATGCCTGGGGAAAGCCAGCCAGGCAGCCGCCAGCCAACAAGACACAGAGGAAGCAGGAAGAGTAGGACATACAGAATGAAAGAAAGGCAAAAAGCCCAGAGGCAAAACGTAGATGATATGAATTATAAGAGCTAGTGGGACAAGCATAGGATAAGGCCGAGCATTCATAATTAATAATACGTCTCTGTGTCATGATTTGGGATCTGGTTGGTGGCCCAAGAGAAAGCCTGTTACATTTGGCATTCCAACATGGGGCCTGAATTTCCACATAGGGCCTGAGAAAGCTGGAAAAAAAAAGATATGGCTCCTTTAAGAGGCTCTGCTGTACAGTGAGCATTTAAGTAGTCAGCACCTTAAAGTAGAAACAAAAAACTAAGTAAAAACGCCTGCCACAGTGCAGGCACCAGCTTCCTAGAGCTGGGGCAGTTAAATGCAGCTCCTGACTAAATGCTTAAATGGGCTTGAGGCTCAGCTCTCACCAACCTGAGGAGGAGAACTAACTGGGAATGGCATGGACTCTTAAAATCTCAGAGTTCACTCCCAGTGACACGCCTCTTTCAAAAAGGCCTTCTAATCCTTCCCAAACAGCTCCACCAACTGAGGGCCAAGAATTCAAACATGTGAGCCTCTGGGGGCCATTCTCCTCTAAATTACCACATAGGCTTTGTCACACCTGCTAGTTAATGTCAATGGTGCTATTTGTGCTGATTGATGCTGTTAGGTGGTTGGTGAGCAGGTCATCTTGGATTAAAGGTGTAGGGTTAAATAGGGTGAAAATTTGTAAAATTTTGCATCAGTCAGATATTCTCTGACTCTTTAGCCATCTCTTCACTAAATCCATGAGCAGTTGGCCACCCTACCCTTCCTTCCAGGTCTCCAGGGCTCTCATCCTCACATTCTCATGGTGCCTACCAACACGGGCTTCCTGCTTCTTGACACTGTCAATTAAATTCTTCTATCCTTAGTTTTTATCAGCCCATCTCAGTGTGCACTGTTTTTAGGCCTAGGTGTCCTGGGCAGGGTCCCACCATGCCTTGCACAGCCTTCTACAACCTCTGGGTTCCTTCTCATTCTTTTCTCTTGGAAAAACCCAGATTTCTCCTTGTGCATGAAAGTTTGTCATCTACTTCTAAAAAGTATTTTTATTTTATTTTATTTTTATTTTGTGTGTTTAAGTATTTTGCCCGCAGGTATGCAAGTACACCATGTTCCATAAGTATTCAAGGAGGCCAGAAGACAGCATCAGATCCCCTGGAACTGGAGTTACAGATGGCTATAAGCCACCATGTGGATGCTGGAAACTGAACTGGGGTCCTCCACCAGAGCAGCCCATGCTCTTAACCACGGAGCTGTCTCTTCTAACCCTGGTAGCCATCTTTGATAGCTGGTGCATCCTTTGGTCTGGACCCTCATTCTAAGTTCATCCCAACACATTTTTCTTCAAAACTTCACTCCAAAGAGCTATTTTATGATCAGATTAGGATTGCCTCCTTTTTTTTGAATTTATTTTATTTTACAATATAATTCAACTTTACATATCAGCCATAGATTCCCCCGTTCTCCCTCC